>WSZQ02084746.1:0-15867 GCA_019419845.2 Weissflogia rhopalogaster
TAGAGGCTAACACTATTGATAAGAAGAAGAATTCACTTTAATATGCATCCCCACCGAGAATCGAACCCGGGACCTTAACGTTTAATTAACTGACTAATAAGTAAACATTCACCTCGCAACATAACTCCTGTACTAAGGAAAATACCCAAATAGAATGCCGACAGCTGTATGAACGCTCTCGCCCATAGTGTTACAACAGGTTCTCGTGTTTATGAGGATGCCCTTAGCGTTTGGGACACGGGCGAATGTCAAATGCCGTCGTGCGTTCTCGGAAGTCATCGTAATGTCGCATCTCGCACGGCTGGGCATCTCGCTCACCTTTCTCATCCAATGTATTCGTGGCTGCCTATACGAGTTACACATCAGCGTAATAATTGTGTTTGATATCCTATTTAGGCTTTCCACAGATTACGAAAGCAGATACACAGATGAGCGTAGCTTTGGTGTACATACAAATACCATATGTGTTGTTGGGATTTACCTCAAAGCAAAATTGAATTGCTGAAACATTAAAAAAATCATTAAAAATAATTTTGATAAAGAGCAGGGCACAGGATTTTATTCGATCATTGCATAAACAGAAATAACGAGAAATTTCGTTCGTGTGTGCGTGGCATGGCATTCTACACATCCATTCTATGAAGGCAAGTCTGCGAGCCGTGTGTGTGTGTGTGTATGTGTGTGTGTGTATGTGTGTGTGTGTGTGTGTGTGCGTGTGTGTGTGTTCGAATGTGTTTGTGCATGGGTTGGAACATTGTCGGCTGACTGCTGATTCCAATTTTGTGTCTCTAATGTATCGTGTGTGCGCCTCCGTTGGTTCATCCTGCGTTTATATAACAATAAACAACAGCAATCACCACCGTCGATTGACGTGAATCCGATGGCGTTCGCAGGAAACGCTTCCATCGAATGAGCACTACGTTTCCAGGGCTTCGCAAACTCTTCGGGCGATTCTAACCTGAGCTTCACTCGCTGGTCTGCATACTATAAACATCGACATGAGTTTCAATTTCAACTACGCAAACATCAACGCAACCCGGCCGCGTGGCAGCCACAATGCGGTACCACCTCCAAGTGCCGGTATCAGCAAGCAGGGCTACTCGACGATGACGGCGATCAGTCAGAATTCACTGTGCGCGGCGTGGGGCAATAGTCGCAAGCGGGCAGTCACCGAAGACGAGTAAGTCCTGCATTCTCTGATGATGCTTTTGCCCTACTGTTTGTATAGCTGTCAATCATTATTTGGTGTGACTTGCAGATACTTTGACGATGACGAAGAAGACAACGGCTCGACTTTGGCGTACATACCGGCGCCTGGTAGTCCAACGAGCAAGTCGGGCGCGACGGCGCCGCCCGGCCATGACGACGACGAAGAAGACGATCCGCTCGATGCGTTCATGGCTGGTATTGAGCAACAGGTCAAGCGTGAGCAGAGCGGTGTCGACGCGCCGCGCGTACCCAAAGTTGTAAGGAACGATTTGGAAGAGGAGGATAATGAGGAGTCCTATTACAGATACATGGAGGAAAACCCCACGGCAGGTATGCTGCCGGTGGATGAAGAGAACCCTGACGTCGAGTACGACGAGGACGGAAATCCGATTGCGCCGGAACGGAAGCGTTACATCGATCCGCTACCGCCGATAGATCACGGCGCGATTGAGTACGCGCCGTTCGAGCGTTACTTCTACAACGAGCATGAGGAGATTCAGGCGCTCAGTAACAACAAGACGAAGGAGTTGCAGCGTCAGCTCGATCTGCACGTCACCGGCCAGCAGGTGCCTAAACCCGTTGTCTCCTTCGCACATTTTAACTTCGATGACAAACTGCTCAAATGTATTATCAAATCAGAGTATACGGCGCCAACACCGATTCAATCACAGGCGGTTCCTTGCGGCCTCTCTGGACGGGACGTTCTCGGCATTGCACAAACAGGTGAGGTATTTACTTTTTTACTACAGTTTATCCAGGAATTTCCATACTTTTACACCCCAATAGTAAATCTTCCTTCAATATTTCTTATAACGTTGAGTATCTGTCGATTAGGGCGACATACACCTCTTTAATCGCGAAAACCCCACGTATGAGATGGGGATCCTCCCTAGGAGCAAATTGTGTATAGCGCAGTGATGGCGAATCTTTTTAAAGTAGTGGGTCAAATGTTGTTTGTGTTTGTTTAGATTTGTTGATATATTAGAAGATAGTAATAGTAGTAGTCTCAATAGCCATGGAGACTCGTTAAAATTTCTGCACACTTTGTTGGCATTACAGTGAAACCAGCCGCATACGGATAGTCTCATTTTCCGTTGTTAGCAGGCTGCTGCATATGACAAGTAATAATGATGCAGCCATGGTGGACAGGCATAGTCGGAATTAGGGGGGATAAAAAGTCAAAACAATATTTATATCAAAACGAGTTCCGATAAAATCGGAGAAAATATCAAAAATACAAGATTCCAGGGGGCTCTGGCGACTCTCCTAATTTAACTAATCCATTGAATCTGGAAAATGTTCCGCTTTAGGCATGACTCCGTATTTTTGAGGTTCCGTTTAAGACAGGCACCCGTCAGTTTGAAACTTACATGGGTCAGTGACTGGTTCGTCATTTCTGATACAGGGCTAGGTCACAGTCTCGTTGTTGTTGTCTCTGCAGACAAACACGCTTATGCCTGCATGTTCTGTGCATGCATAAGCACTATTATGGCGACTATTACGTGTGAAAATAAGAATGATGTGGATTTAGTTATCTGGTAACGGTGTTTGCTACCAAAAATTATAGGTCATCAAAGCAGAAAGGCATCGGCGCGTTCTGTTCCGTGATTGCTCATCAGGAAAATCGCCAGTGATAGTGTAGTGGAACTAACCGCCCCAACTACTGCGGAAGCAACAAATGCGGTCGCTTGAAATTTGAGTGAGAAATGAGCATTCCATCTGAGTTGCATGCATAATGTATAATTGTGGAAACGTGTTACTAGATCTATTACAATTAAGTGTGAAAAATGTTGTCCGCATGCGTATGATCCACGTGTGCAGCGAACTTATTCGTTGCTGGATGCCAACCGGCTTATTCGGAAGTCAGGTACAGGCTCTGACGAAAACACTCCTGATATGTGGAAGAAAGTGTCGCGCGAGCAAAATCTGCCGAAATAGCGAAGACAATTGACCACCTAGATTTTACGATTTGACAACGTTACGACTTTTTTATTGGGACAACTATAGAGTAAAGTCTACGCCAATAAGCGAATATGTCGATCAGCAGATGGACGTGTACCCAATATTGTAATGATAAAAAAATTTAATAATAGTATATTGATGAACGAGCACGTAATGCTGTACATTGTTTGACAAGTTGTCGATGGAAGTCATACGAGTGAATATTATTAGAATTAGATGCGAGTTGTACTAACTTTAGTTTTTATTTGTGCTGATAATCCTTCATTTTCTGAAAGAAACTTAATTAGTAAAATTAAAATAATGAATGATTTCGGCACGGATCTGATGAAATGTATTCACCTACCAGGACGGTTATGATAAGCAATGGGTTGTGTATAGTATTACTTAATCAAAATAGTTAATGTGCATTCTATAAAACAGGAGTAGAAATAGAAGTATTCTTCAATTTTGACTTATTACTCTTGCGAGAACTTACACTAGTTTTCTGTCGCAGTGAATCATATTGAACCTAGGTATTTGCGGACCCTCGCAATTTTTTGGGACCAGTAAACGTTCGGCGTGAAGGCGATATTCTATGTTATGAGTCTATGCATTAGGCCTCTATACAGGGCAGAACTAAAAACTAAAGCAGTGAGAATATGTGCAAATGAATTATTTAATCGAATTAGGTCAGTATTAATTTGTTATTTTCTAATAGATGGTACAAGGACGTTTTTCGATAGTTTCTGAACTTTTGTCCATACCCTAGGTTTTTTTTTTCTATTTCCTGAAAACGAATATTCTAGTTCTTTTTTGTTTTTATATGCAATTTACTCGTTGGAACTCTTATACATTTTCTTTTCAATCTGTTTTTAATAGGGAGTGGTAAGACGGCAGCGTTTCTCTGGCCGTTATTGATACACGTCGCTGATCAACGGCCGGTGCAAGCCAGCGAAGGCCCCATAGCGTTGATCCTCGCTCCGACGCGCGAACTCGCGTTACAGATTTACAACGAGGCCCGGCGGTTCGCGCGCGTCTATGACCTGCGCGTGATTTGCGCCTACGGCGGCGGCTCCAAGTGGGAGCAGAGTAACGCGTTGAAGGAGGGCGCGGAAATCGTGGTGGCGACGCCCGGCCGTATCATCGACCACGTGAAGGGCGGCGCAACGAACCTCGCGCGCGTCACCTTCCTGGTGCTGGACGAAGCTGACCGCATGTTCGAACTGGGCTTCGAGCCGCAAGTGCGCTCCGTTGTGAACCACGTGCGTCCCGACCGGCAGACGCTGCTCTTTTCGGCTACATTCCGTCGCAAGATCGAACGACTCGCGAAGGACGCACTGCGGAATCCGATACGGATAACGCAAGGTACCGCCGGCCAGGCGAGCGTCGACGTCACCCAACACGCGCTGCTGATGCTGAATGCGCTCGCGAAGCGCGCGTGGCTCTTCCGCATGCTGGTGGAACTGATGTCGGCCGGTTCGGTGCTGATCTTCGTCACAAAGAAGCTGGACGCCGAGCAGATGGCGGCCGATTTGCGCGTGAAGGAGTTCGACTGCTTGCTGCTCCATGGCGACATGGACCAGGCAGATCGAAATAAGGTGATCACGGCGTTCAAGAAGCAGGAGTGCGCCATTCTAGTAGCAACCGACGTGGCCGCGCGCGGTTTGGATATCCCGCACATTCGCACGGTGGTGAATTTTGATCTGGCGAGGGATATTGACACACACACGCATCGCGTGGGACGGACGGGACGTGCAGGCACTCATGGCACCGCTTACACATTACTCACTGAGAAGGATAAAGAGTTCGCTGGGCATATTGTGAATAATTTGGAGGCAGCTCACCAGGAAGTGCCACAGGAGATATTGGACCTTGCGTTACAAAGCAGTTGGTTTAAAAAACAAAGGTACATGATATTTTCAATCAAAATTTTCGGTAATTAGTCGGTCATGTTTATAAAAACGCCTAATTTGACATTTTTCAATGTTTTAAAATTTACTTTAACTAGTTTATTTAATATTTTCGTCGGGAAACTGATGTTTTTTCCTCGCTCAAAAATCATTTTACCACTTTTTTAGACATTTCTATTATCATGTAAACACATTTCCCCCCATTTTTCTTGTACTTTAGTGAACATTTCAAAAATAGTACGCTAACTTTCAATCCGTTGAACATAGAGATCTCCCGATGATTTTAAGCGATTGTTTAGCGAAAATAAGTCGCATAAACCCACACACATCTAGCGATGACGATTACATTAAATTTCAATGTTAACTCTCGAAAGTCGCATGTAAAACGCGTTTTACATGCGTATTCGACATATCCCTCAATTTCAGATACCTATTGTTAACTCTCGAACCTTTAAGCCTACCGATCTCCCGTTGTTTTCAAAGTATTTTAGGGAAAATAAGCACCACACCTATTCACTTGTATCTCTTATATTTTAGCAAAATTGCAAAAATTGCATGCTTACATTCGAACTGTTAAAATCGATCTCCCGACGTATTTAAACGCACTTTTTAGTGAGAGAAAGTCGTTTGGACACATCTAAACTCATCTTTCAGCGAATTTTCCCCAAAACTTTCAGAAATCATATGTTAAGTCTCGAAACGTGAGAGCTAACGATCTTCCGTTTTTAAGTTATATTTTAGTGAATTTCCCCACAAAATTTTAGAAATCGCTGGTTAAATCTCAAAACGTTATTAGCTTTAATATCTTTCACACTCTTTCACGACACTTGCCCAAATGTTTCCTCCCTCCCTGTTCAAACACACACACACACACACACATACACACACACACACACACATACACACATACACACACACACACATACACACACACACATACACACACACACACACACACACACACAAATTACTTTGCCGAAGATTTCCCAAAACTTCTGAAATCGCGTGTTTACTTCCGAAACGATAAAGATCTTCAATAGATGTTTTGTTGTAAAGAAAGTAATTTTGCAATTTTTGTGTAAAGTGTAAAGTTACTAAATTACTAAATTTCTTCACATTTTTAGATACAAGAACAAAGATCAAAGTGCCAACGTTGGAGGACTTGGCTTGGGTTTCACCGAGAAAGTGGGTACGAGCGACTCCCGACGGTATACGTCTGGCGGCGCGTCTTCCACATCGACGGCGGCGACTTCCTCATCGCCGGCACCTCGTGGACCTGCGTCCGACCGCCTCGCCGCTATGAAAGCCGCCTTTAAGGCTCAGTACATGACACAGTTCACATCTTCCAGTGACGACAAGCTGTCGGAGCAACAACCCCAAGCTCCGCCTTCGCAACGGAAGCGGAGTCGCTGGCAGTAGGCAAGCGGCGTGTGGGCGTCGGCATTAACGGCACACTTATCGCGCGACGCGTCCGGCACGAGAAAAAATGCGACCAACAAAAAATTACAGACCAAGCGATCGACAAGCACTATACACATATACTATCTCAAATAAACTGACATAGAATTCGTCTTCGTAGAGCTCGACGCGCGCAACATTTCGCTACGCGTACGACGACCGCCAACATGCGGCGATGCGCCCGCTGGTCGCTGCTTCTCTTCCTCCACCTTCAGCTGAACGCCATTCACGCCGCGCTCAATGAGAACCTGGGTAAGTGTGGCTTCCCGCGCCCTCATGGACACCCGGTACGAGTACACGCCACCCACTCACATACCCGTTGTCTGCATGTGTTTCAAGTCTGTGACGACTTCTACGCGTATGCGTGTGCCGGGTGGAAGCGAGATCGCGTCCTCCCGCACTCGGAGCCGTTCTGGAGTGTCTTCACCGATACAGCGCAGCGCATCGCTATCGGCCTACGTGCCATCCTCCACGCCGACAGTGAGCGTGCCGTACGCATCGACGATGAGCGCCGCATGTATGCGGCGTGCACGGCTGACGCCGGCGACTACACAAGCGATTTGAATTTCGTCGTCAATAAACTTGGTGGCGTTCAGCACGCTTCACCCAAAAACACTCGCTATGATTATTTTTTGCATATTATCGAAGTTACCAAGTTGCTCAACATTCACCCAATTCTTAAGTTTCATATTAAACAGAATATGTTGCACGTAAGTATTGCATTTTTAAAATAATCTATTTATTTTGTCTCACATTGCATTGTGTATGCAATGTGAGAATTAAACTTAATTAAAAAAATATCCTATTATTGCGTTCGACAAGTGTTCGACTGAAGAAGCCTTATTTCATAAAGAATGACGGAATCTCTTATATTGTGTATTTAACAAGTGACGTTTTAGAAACGACATTAATCCTGATATATTCTTGTTCTGGTATTTGCAAATCTAGTTTTATATTTTTTCCACAAGAAAGTCTGAGAATTCAAATAATAAGAAGAATACTTCTAGGTAAAAATTAATAAAAACAGATTAGGTTTGTGTAATATTAATTGGTAAATATGATCTGTAGTTGAATTTGTTCTCCAAGATATAGTTTGAGATCACTTTGGTATACAATAAACTTTAAAATTTTGGTTCTTGAAATGTATGTAAGTTTTACTAATCTGGCCTATTGCTGGTCTTAAGATTTTCCTTGTTCATCACCAATTCGTGGTTTCGTATTCATTGTAAAAATTAACCAAATATAGATGAGAATAGTGTAATATTAATTGGTAAACATGATTCTGTAATTGATTGTTTCGTCCAAGACCGCCGTGATCTTGGCTCAATAAGCATAAAGTCTCCATTTAGATTACCAAGGAAAATGCTATTTTCTAAACCGTAACTGACCCAGGACTTAACGTTGTTCTGAAAGAAATTAAAAGACAAATTCATTGGTGTAAAGTAATTGACCGTAGCTCTGTACAGTAATGTCTTTTGAATGGAGAAAACTGAATTTTCTATTGCATATTATCAATAGTATTTCAACAGAGTAAGTTATTAATAAATTAAGTCAAGACCGTAGTAGAAATACTTATATTTTGTAGTCATGTTTAGTGTCGATCTAAAGCAAAATGAAAGATTAATCAAATTGTACTATTGTACCATCAAACATTTGTAAAATTAATTAATAATTGATAAAAAAGGGAGCATTTAAATGCGGTAAATGCAGGTAGAGGAAAAAGTCCTTCCCGATCCGTGGACCCGACTTAGAAACGACCAATTGTGTTCAAGTGGAACCATTAATGTCACATAATTCTGCGCTCGACAGAGCGTACTAGCAAAATTTTCAACTCATCAGTTGTTTCAGTGTACTAATTCTCATATGAATATGAAAATCACAAATAGATAGAACTTCATGGGCTGGTTTAATTACTAAAACATATTTTGATTCGCCTTAAAATTTACAACCACCTACGAGAAAAAACGGTATCGGAAGTCCCCGGCTAAAAAAGAGAAGGTGATTTGTAACGACGCAATGCTTTTCTTATGGGAATTATTTAAATTTCAAAACCAATTTTTCAATAGTTTTTCATGAGCTACGGTCAATTACTTTAAACCCATGAATTTGTCTTTTAATTTCTTTCAGAACAACGTTAAGTCCAGGGTCTGAATAGATGTTACGGTTTAGGAAATAGCATTTTCCTTGGTAATCTAAATGGGGGATTTGTGCTAGAGACATTTCTTTTATTGTGCTAAGAACATGGCGGTTCGTCCTAGATATAATTTGATTTTTTAACATGCAGTAATGTCTGCAATTTCAGTACTTATTAATAGTATATTGAACAACGAGCATGGGATGGAACCCGAGTAGTGTTGTAACTCATACGATTGAGGAAAGGGCATTCCATGCGAAATCTGTGAAAAGTATTTTAAAAAAACGATACTGAAATGTGTACATTATACAACCGGAGTAGAAAAAATTTCGTAGGAGACAGAATAGAATAATCAACAGCACCTACATTCCAAAGGATATAGGTGATTTGGGCGGAGGCCGGATTACTTTCGTGACAAGAACTTGTCTCGAATCTCGCCACTAGAGATTCGAGCCTCGTTGTTGGTGTATTTTGTTTATTTTAATTTGAGGTATAGTGTGATGAATGTACTTTTTATGTCGTAGTCAAATATGGGAGTGTCAAAACTAAACAAGCAGCTATACTAAGATGTATCCCCATCTTCCGATTAGTTCCGCCAATCTATACTGTCTATTGTACTGCCTTCAATAAACATTGGGCACAACTAACAAATGCTTTGAAAATCGGCCAATAGATGCAACCAGGGTAGTTTTCGATACTAGTAAGCATTTATAATCGATACCAAAAACTATCGATACTTTTTTAAATGTCTTGCATAGGCATTCTTAAACAAAATTCGAGGAATATACAACATTAGACTAAAAATGGGGAATTTAAGAATATCCAAGTGAAATCATACGTTTAATGTACCCAGTACCCGAACATCGACTAGGGAAGTAGGAGAAAAAAGTAAAGTGTTATAATGATAAGTGAAAGCTATGTGATAACGATTTCAACTGGATAATCACATTCATGTTTAACAATTAATATTGAATCAATCTTATCTTATTTAGATTAATTTATACTAATGAATATTAGCCTATCATTCATGGTGTCCTCAACGGAATCAGCAATATGCGGTAGAATAAAATATTTGTGACGAAATATCGTCATATGTGGGCGTGCTCCCGCTTCTGGAATCTTGAAATGTTTTTGACGATTTTATGGCATGCGGTTTCAAAAAAACAAACTATTTGCCTGTTAATTCTATGAACCTGCTAATCGGATTTGCTAATTTTGATTTGATTTTAGTTCATTTTAATTATGTACTTTAGTTTTTCCATTAATTATTATTTCTTTAATATAATTGTCTTAAACGTCTGTATACCTTAGATAGAACGTGGAGATTTCATCTTTCCCGAAGTATTTTTAATCCACGCTGAACGATATCATGTCGAGTTGAATATCTACATGAAATGGATAGAAAACGCCATGCTGTTGCTACATATTGATTCTACTAAAGATATGTCAACGAAACGAGCTAGAAAATTTCCTAATTTCCAATTATTAGCAAAAGAAATCGTCGCGTTTGAGGTCAAACTAGCACGACTTCCACACAAGAAACCTATTAAAATTAACGCAAAAGAACTAGCCAAAAGCAAAGCATTGCATTTTCTCCTTGGTGATGTCCTAAATCAGGTGCACGAAGTTTTTATCGATGAAGTCTATCTCGATTCTTTGGGTAAACTGATCGAATCTGTGCACTGGCGACATGCATGTAGGTAGATTATTAAGCATTTATACAGTCATTTATGCTTGCTAATTATAGCGAATTACATAATATGGATCGTGGTTAAAGAGTTATCACGCAATATAAATCCCGATTTTCGTCGTTTGAGCTTTGAAGTCGATCGACAACTGCTCGGTGTCACAGAGGATATAAGCAGAGAACAGGAATGTATTGATGAAACTATCAAATATATTGGCTCACGTAATCTGCAGGAAAATTTCCATATTATTACAAAACAACCTAAAGCTGAGCTGCTTCATGAAGTGAAAATAATGGCGAATGAAATTCGAAACAGTTTCCTTACTTCTCTTCAAGGAAACAAATTATTCTCGAATAAAGCGAAGGTATACATTTTGAAAAAGATAGAGGATGTTAAGTTCGAAATAGGAAGTCCTGTGAACATGCAGCAGGAGAAATATACGCCGGAATGGAATTACTTCAAGAACTTACTCCATTTGAAAGCCAAAAAATTCGACCAGGAGTTGAAAAAACTCACGCAGAATGAAAGTATTGAATGGCCTGGCAGTATTTTTGAAGTTAATGCATTTTACAGCCCATCACAGAATGCAATTAGTATAATTCTAATATTTGAAAAAGTTGTTACCATGTTTAATTTTCCTTATTTCAAGTTCTGCCCTTGGGTATTCTTCAAGCACCGTTTTTTGATCTGTCCCAAACGGCTGCGGAAAACTATGGTGCTTTGGGTGCGCTTATCGGGCACGAATTTAGCCACGTTTTGGATAATTTAGATCACAATGCATTGACGCCGTCCGATATTCATGTTCTTAATACACGCAGGAATTGTGGAGACATGTTTTCGACGACAAGAAATGATCCTGCCACAGCGAATGAAAACGTTGCAGACATGACAGGAATTCGTTTGAGTTATTTTGTGTTTTTATCAAAATATTCTAATGATTTACACAAGGAAACCGAGGAGGAAGTGTTCTTCCTCAGCTATGCCAAGGTAGTGCCTATACAGCGGTTTCCAAACTTTTTGTAGCTGTCCCTTTTTAAATATAGTTTTGAAGGCAATATATCAGGAGGGAACCTCTTGTATTCAGTGAGACAGTTTTCGAAGTGGGTGATGCGCCTCCCTAGAGGGGCCAGCCTATGGTATGGCGCTACAATTTACAGTGGGGTCCCGTGAAAATAATTTTTGTCCCTTGGGTCATTCCTGAGCACCTGAACACTTGCAATGTCATCGTGACATTACCACAAAATTTCAAGGACAGGTATCATTAAAATTAACGCAAAAGAACTAGCCAAAACCAAAGCATTGCATTTTCTCCTTGGTGATGTCCTAAATCAGGTGCATGAAGGAGGGAGGGCAATTTTTTTATTGAAAAAAAAAGAGCACAGTAATAAGAGGTATGGAAACCGCTGCTGGTGGCTTTGAGGGGCACACCCCACAGTTGGGAAACCGTTGATCTACATTTCGAAAAAATGTTATATTGTTAATGTTTTAGATGTGGTGCGAGCTAAATGGTAATGAAAGAATGGAAATTTTGGGGATTGACGAGCACGCGCCTGTTGCAATGCGTGTGAAGACAACTTTGAAGAGTTTCCCACAATTTGCAAAAACGTTCAATTGTTTTGATTTACATACTCACAATGGCAATGATTGTTTTGCATTTTGATATGTTTTGTTGCTATTCGTGCAATAGAT
The DNA here is from genome assembly GCA_019419845.2 of Weissflogia rhopalogaster. Lineage (NCBI taxonomy): Eukaryota > Metazoa > Arthropoda > Insecta > Coleoptera > Staphylinidae > Weissflogia > Weissflogia rhopalogaster. Next base: position 12,030 of record WSZQ02084746.1, read on the forward strand.
AAGATTGATAATTACATGCATGATTTTTTTATTTCTTTAAATTGTTTATTTGATGAGAACGGAAAAACCCTCAAAGTTGTTGGGCATTCAGACAGATTTTCTTCTATTGAATTTTTTAAAATTAATTTAGAATTTGAAAGACCTATAAAATAATGTTTAGTGCATTATTAAATGACAATTTTTAAAAGATCGCAGTAATATATAAAAGGTAAACATGCGCAGATAAACAATTCGCAATCAATTGAGGTAGATGACTCTATGTTATTATCAATGGTCATGGACAGCAAGACTCTGGTATCGAATTCTTGTTCTAAATTAATCGCGAGGAAGTTCCAAAACCTAGTCATTACATTGAAGGAAGAATAAATTAAGTTCCACCCTTCACTAAATCCTTATGAAATCGGCTAGGTTGGGTCACAGTGTCATTAAATTCTTCCAAAACAAAACTAGTATTCGCTTAGTTTTTAACGATATTTTCTAAAATGTTATTTGATTCCGAATTTCGTTTTAAAAGCGTACTATAAAAGAATATGACATAATAGGTTTGCAATTGAATTAAATAAGCTATAATGAGAATCTGTGTAAAATATCTTAATTTTGCAATTCTTCATTGAATTTGATAACTGCGGTTTACTGATTATTTAGAGATAGAGAACATGAATATGTCATTGAAAATTTTACAGCATAATTACAGTTGAACGGTTATTAGTAAAACATTTTCTACTGTTAATTTTGAAACGAAATGCATTTTAAATATGCACACGTGTATATCCTTTCGGCAGTTAATCGTGGAAATGTGAGGATAAAGTTGAGTATTGACAACACTAAATGTTGTAACATTGTGCTCTAATTACCTACTTTCATATTGGATTTACAGAAATGGAATGCTTCGGTTTTTTAAAAAAAATTGTTAAAAGTTTTACTAGCCACGTATGATCAGCGGTTGATTAAGGTCATCTGGGGCCTTTAGTCATTGTATGGCACCGGTATAAGGGTGGTGTGATTTTTTAAAGTTTTGATAAGACCTCCTTATCGGAGACCCGGAACCTGCCCGCTAACATTTTTGGAACATGTCTCAAATAGGTCCCTAGAAGGATCTCTCCCGCTTCAAACCTGTGTCAAATTTGCTGTTCCACATGAGTGTTGGCTACTGGGGGGGGGGTCCCCTAGGCATGTGCCAAATGGATAAACAGTCCACGATCCATTCCTTTATCTACATGAAAGTTTCTAAAAACTTACCTTCAAATCTTTAAATATATCTACAAATATACAGTTGAATAATTATGTGAATAGACATCGTTTGTTTGGTATTTAGAAATGATTTTGGAAATAAAATGACATAAATTGCATATTTATGATTTTAAATTCTGGTAATTTGCGTTTGACTGGTTGAATTATAACAATTACCAAGAAAAGAAACAGTAATAATTGAATTGAGAGCTTGTTAGTAAAATATTTTCAATTGATAGCAATGAAAGAGAACCCAGTCATGAATACAAACATAGATAGTGTAAAATTTCAAAATTCGTTATGTATCTTAATCAAATTATAAAGTTGACGCCTTTTTACTTGATTTAGAACAGTATTCTTGTATGTATACAATCTTTAATTGCTATCACATGAAACCAACACAGGAAATTACAATTTAAGTTCAATATTTTCATATTAAAATTAACTTCATAGAAACGTTTTAGACAGTCGGAAAATATTGAATTGAGTTAGGATTAGAGTATAAACTTACCTTGGAATCCCTAAAATTATCTACAAATGTACAGCCCATTGAATAACTATGCAGATAGAAATCGTTTGTTTAGTATTTTGGGGTGATTCTTGAAATAAAAATTATGACACAAAATATGCTGAATAAACGCGCAAACCGTGGTGGGTGGGCGGTTGTTTGCGTTTCACTCCATCGAGCTCTCCAGCTGGCTAATCTGCAAGATCAGTTCGACCTTGCGCGCAACTTTGGCGAGTTGCTCCGGCTCGGGCTTCACCACTTTGCCGGTGCGTATCTTCTCCTCGAGCGCCTCAACCTCGCGCAGCCGCTTGCGGAGGTTTTTCAGTTTTTTCGCGGGATCGACGGCCGCGTCGGCGCCGGCGTCGCACTCGCGATTGGTCCCACCGTTAACGGTGAGGTTCTGCATGTCTGCCGTCACGTCCGCAACGCTGGCGGCGGCCGCTTTCTTCTCCTTCTTTTTCACCTTGCCTTCCTTGGCGGCACCGGCGGGCGGATCCGGGATGTACAAGCCGGGAATGGTGCGGTGCGACGTGTAGCCGTTGACACGCGCAGGATCCGCCGGCGTCGCACTCTTGTTCATGAACTTCTTACCCTTGGACTCGTACAGCGGCACCTCCTCCTGCGGCACGTAGCCCTCTTTAACGCGGCGCGCTTTGCGCCAGGTGCCATCCGGCCGCTGAGAGGCGGGTATAAACGATGCTGGAAAGCAGACGGTGATTAGAACCCGCTGGCGTAGGCAGCGGTACACTTACCATCGTCCTTGGGATTGCTCATATTGATTTAATGATTGCAAGTACTATGCCTGGGGAATTGATTATTCACATAATTCGGCGCACATTACGCGTTTCAGCTCTGTTCACAAAGTAGAAAATTTTGATATAATTCTTTGTAAACGTTTGTAATTTTTATGGACGAATAAATATGTCCAATGTTTCGTTTCAAATGTAAATTTGGGACAGACGGGTTCCAAATATGAATGTTTTTCTAGGTTATATTAGTAGGCAACCCACCTTGACTTATATATTTTTTTAAATACTAACAGTTGAGCGTTGGCTTTTGATGGAGATTTGACGTTAATTTGAATGAACTTAGACATGGATTGGTCGTCACAAAAAACGTTTAACAATAGATAATAGCATAAAGGTCACAGATTATATACCGATCGCCGACTTCCTTGATGCCGGTGGGGACAAAAACATTAGCGCCGCATATGTTTGTAGGAGTGTACTACAAACTTCTTCGGTGGAGTCGTCCATATGCTTATGCAACCATCTTGACTGCCTCCAAAATGGAGAAGGGTTTGTATTATTTGATTGCTTTATTTTTATTTTTTGATTTTTATATATTTTTTGATTGCCACAAATTATAGAATATTAATTATTAATATAATATTTCTACTTCCTTAATATTCATTAAATAACTGATAGACTTAATACTCTGCTAATTGTAAGAATAACAAACTTATATTGTTTAGTGGTGGCATGTGGGGAAGGTAACACCAGGGCCAGTAATTGCGACCGGTACAATTCGCAATTACTGGTTGATCATCAGGCCACAGGAATCCCAAAAGTCTTAGAGAATTGAATCATTGCCGTCGAATGGTACACAAAAGTGGCTTTCGGCGGTAGACCCACATTTTTATAATCCGCTCATAGAGGCGTGTTCTCAAGTAAACGTTAACGACTTTTCAGTGTTATCAAATTCGTAATTGATGGAAGTGCTTTTAACTAGGGATGTCAACTTTTCACGAAGTATCGATACTTTTTGGTTTCGATACTTTTGAAACTTCGATACTTTCGATATCCAAGTAATGAAGAAAACTATCGATACGAATTGGTATCGAAAATACACATTAATGCCATCTGTTAATGAATTTTCAAATTATTTTTACTCGTTACAGTAATCTTTTAGTACATAATCGCCCCAATGATTCTGATGTTACTACTTGGGAATTACATTTTGAGAATGAAAATATCACGGTAATAATTCTTACATAATACAATTAATGACTGTAAAATTACTGATTTGGTAAATAAAGGAATCGACTTCGATATATATATATATACATATATATATATACGTTTGAATTATGAGGTGTTG
>WSZQ02084757.1:0-13915 GCA_019419845.2 Weissflogia rhopalogaster
ACGATGAATGAATGAACATTTATGATATTTACATCTTGAACAATGATAATGTAAAATCATGCAAAAATTGATAGGTTTAACGCAATGATATAAAACGTGTTATTGAAAGGAAAAACAATAGTAAAAGAAAAAACAAATGGATGTGTTTAAATGACTTGCAACAAAATTGTAAGAAAGTGTTGCTAGTAATGGTCTCCAAAAAATGTCGAGATTTTACAAGGTTTTTTGTTGTTTCTGGGAGAGTGCGACTATGGTACTCCTTTATTCTTTCTCCATGTTGTTTACCTTCTTCTATTCATTGTGCTCCAGGTCTGTTTAGAGAAATTTTCATCGTGCGCTATTTGAAATTAGGTTTGGGGATTGGATACGTGTCCATTCTATGCTTAAAGCAGAGATGGTAAGACCCAGAGTGTTGATTCATTCGCTCCTAACATGGAGACAGTCGATGTTTGCAGCCGATAACTATGAATCAGAATAAGCTCTCAAATATTGGTCCGCACCGGGTATTTAATTTCTCTGGTACCACCCATATCTGGGACGCTTTTCCCTATCCGCCACCTGTGGAGGCACCCGGTGGAGGACTGGAAACCCCTCACGGTGTCTAGTTTACAATATAATAAAATAAAAGTATTTCAGGTAAATAATCGTAAACTAAAGAAAAACGAACAGGTTTCTTAACAAATATATATATTCATCAATTTGTGTCACTTAATATTTCTTAATATGTCATCTCTCATCCTTAACAATTTCATTTATGTAACTATTTAATATACTATATTAATATACGTGTGTTTTGTTGTTGCACAATTGTAACCATACGAGTAATAAAATATAAACTGCCAGATTATGCGTTACAGAATCAATTAACATTATCGCTTGGTTAATTTGTATGTTTATCACTAGCGTAGTGCGCATTATCTCCTAATAAATCCCATCCACCTCGTTATAAATGTGTTTTATGTTTCCACATGTGGTCTGAGACATTGACGACCCTATCCATTCAAAAATCATTTACTGCACATTTAATATAAACATTACAATGAAATTGACGTTAATCTACTAATAACTAAAGAGAAAAAAGAATAAAATAACAATTTGTGTTTAGCGATAAAATAATTTTAAAAATATATTAGATATATATGCGTTTTTTTGTTTGTTCTAAATCTACTTATAATGATATGATATTTCATTTCATTTAATTAGAATACTAACGTTATACGTATCGTAGGTATAGAAAAATATTTTGAAAAATGTTTTTTTCTAGCGTGATGCTGATCATTCGGTCTACGAAACGCGAATCATCCATCAATTGATTATAATCTCGTTGCAACTGCAAGTTTGATTTGCTTGAAATTGTACGTTGTAACAACATTGTGTACGTGTTTGCGTGATGCAATTTGTTAATCGTGAAAAAATTTGGTCAGATATCAATAGACACAACATCAACTTGTGTGAACCTGTGACAACTTGCGTTGAGCATCACATACGAATTGAGCTTCGCCTAAAGTCAGCTGTTACACTTTTGATTGCTCGATTCTTTCTTTTTTGTTGTTGTTGTTGTTGTTGTTATGAACACGTTATTCATGGTAATTTGTTTTCTTTAGATTAGTGAGTGTATAAGTTACAGTAGAAATTTTTTTATCGGCGATCCAATAGATAATTAATAAATTTTAATTGTAGTTTTCGTCTGTTACTCCTATATTGGTGTTGTGTAAATGTTATCTTCGTTTGTTTGTAATAAATTGCGTTTATTCGTCCAAAATACAGGTCCTGACGATGGCTTCAGTCACAGAATAAGGATCACAGTTTGACGATGGCCTTCTGTCCTCCAAGTAACCCTTCTTTTCCTCGGCAACGCCGCGTGGGATACGAATACTGGCACCACGATTTGCAACGCCTGCAAAAAATTACAAAAATGCTTATTATTACAGAATATCCTTTAGCATTTGGGAAAAATTGGTTAATTAATTTGTAGTCCAACTCAAAAAGGATTGGGTCACTCGAGTAAGACTTAGAAGGTATCGTAGACAAGAGGTGTTGAGTGCTGAGAAGGTTTAAGAGGGATAAGAGGAGTAATTTAAGGACAAGATTACAAACCTGCACTGAAATCATGGATGGATGATGTTTCATGTTTTCCTGTCAGACGACGCTCATTGTCCTTGCCCTGATTGGGGTCGTACGCTTGGATATGTCTCAAGTGGTTGCGACTCAACTTGTCAATGGCCTTCTCAATTTCACTGCAAGTTTACAACAATGCAATTAGTATCGAACTCAATCAGCCTAAATTGATCAAATTAATGGCGTATATCAATTTTCCAATTGGAAATTTGCAGTTTGCACAAACAGGAAGCGTCCTATTTCCTTATTTATCTTCATCCTTATTAGGATTCATTAAATATTACATAAATATCGCGTGAAAGTTTCAAATGAAGCAATTAACCACGATCATTTATCGTTTCCAACACATTTTTTGGGAAATAAACATGAAAAGACTGAGATAAACATTTAACTTTAGTAAGAAAAACTTACATAATGCCATTTTCTTCACGCATAGCTTTGGTAGAGAAATTCGTATGAGCGCCAGCACCATTCCAATCACCAGGCATGGGTTTGGGGTCCAAAGTGGCAACAACACCGAATTCTTCAGCAACGCGGTGCAACAGGAAGCGCGACATCCACAACTGGTCCCCGATGTCGATACCTTCACATGGTCCAACTTGGTACTCCCACTATAAGTAAAAGAAACAATGAATGACACCTCTAGTGTCGAGTTTACTACAATTAGACTAACCTGAGAAGGCATGACTTCCGCATTCGATCCAGAAATATTAATACCAGCATACAGACACGAACGGTAATGGGCCTCAACGATATCCCGCGCGTAGACTTTGTTAGCACCCACACCGCAATAGTAGGGACCCTGTGGGCCTGGGAAACCGTTTTTCGGCCAGCCGAATGGTCTCAGATCCATATCCAACAGAGTATATTCTTGCTCAATACCGAACCAGGGTTTCGTATCCTTAGCGGCGTCCATCGCCTTCTTACATTGATTCCTATTATTTGTATCTGAAATAAACGAAAAGCGTTTGAAAAGTTTGATGAAATGAATAGAAACATAAAATCAAAGTTTCTGATAAAATGTCAAAAACTTGAATAGATTAACAGCCAATTGCAAATAATTGAATTGCTTTTAATTGAGAACAGCAAATAGATTGAGTAATGGCCTGATAAAAACCTGCAGTAAACGACCGCACCGCATGTGCAGCGCACAGCGATTGCATAATGGCGGCGAAGGCTATGTGCCAATGTCAAGATTAGCGCAATTCGCTATAAATGAAACTTTACGACTTTCCGTGACCGAACCGCCTGTTGGAAATCACGACGCCATTCATATTCGCGCATTGAAGCAAATTCGTTTAATAATTTCCATAATGATCTCCCCAAATTGAATGCAAGCACCATTAAAGTTGCGTAAACTTGCTTCAATACGTACCAGTTGGTTTGTTATTGTACTTGAAGGTCTCGCAGAGCACCAATTTGTTGTTGCCGCGTCTGAAGGGATCTCGGTAGAGGGCAACCGGATGCAAATACGTGTCGGAGTTGCTTCCCTCCGCCTGATACGTCGAGCTGCCGTCATAGTTCCAAATTGGAAGTTCTAGAATCAGAAATTATCTCTCTTAAATACAATACTGATAACTAATTGCGTTCGTTTCAAAACTAAAATACTTTTTTGTACAACTAAACTTGAATTTTAAGCCTCTAATCTGACTCTAGTTATCTGTTCAGAACGAATTCTAAGCTTTTAAAGTTACAGGGAACTGATTATGAATACCAGCGTTAGCTTATGAATATCACTTTATTTAAAACAAGATTAATTCAACGATTCGAAGAGCACATACATGCTAATTTCACTGCTAAGCGTCCTGCGTCGAGTGCATTTTAATGAAGAGCGAAAGCCGCCTGACGAAACATATCGCTGGGGCAAAAGGAATGAATAGTTAGTAGCAAGGACGGCGCTGTGTATTTATATAATTCGTTCGCCAGTTTTGAAGTTGATTAAATGCCGCTTTAGCAGGATTATGTTCGTTTGTTCGCATCTGCATTCAACGTCTGTATTCCCCTGGTTCGCTGTGCAACGACTAATCATCTAATTGCTTCTTACAACATAACTCAATTGACTTCAACGTCCAATTTGTCTACCTTTTATCTAATTATTAATCGCCGTGTTGTGAGTAACTAGATAAACTGCATGAAACTTTGGTCGAATAAATCGATGATTGAAATTTATGCTGACATTATTACTAACCATGAGCATAATTGAAAATGAATACGAATATATTAAAATCTCATAAATGATTTATAATTAATTCTGCTTTGCTCGAATTAAGTCAGTCAGCAGAAAATTACAGTGAGTGAAATTGCACTATGTCATATTATGTAATCTGCTAGGAGGTATTCAGAGCTAATGGATTGGTTAATTTGTTCGCAACTGTGTGGAGTGTACTTGGTTTTGCTCCTGGAATTGCAAAATTGGTTTTGGGATCAGTAAGGTTTGTTGGAACCTCTGCTTTCGTTTTATAGCTGTGTGAAATTCGAACTTACCCTCGGCTTTCTGCGGCACAAAGTCCAACGTCCTCGTTTTTGCTCTCAGATTCTCGCCGGTGCCGTCGATCCAAATGTACATCGCCTGGCATTTGCCATCCGGCATCGGGAGGTCCATAAATCGGTTGATAATGGACTTGTTGAGGGCCGCATTCGGCGACGCCTCCAATACGTGATTTGGCATTTTACTCTGCAAAGAAGATAAAATATTAGGATCGAAAAAAGGCTCTTCTCTTCCTTTGTCTTTAAACTTATCTGCTACTAAATGCTGCTGCTACTAAAAGTATCATTTTTTAAACTACTTTTTGAAGCCTTTCAATCCAGGTATTGAACATCGTTAAGATTAAGATATTTCTAATGAATTTTAAATTTGCAAGGAATAAAAAATTACCATTGTGGCGGATTTTTATGAGCACTCTCTGCTTGAATGACTGACGACTGGCACGCTCTGCGTTCGCGATTAGACTGACTGCGAACGTCGCACCGGCTTGCGCTGCGACCGCATAAGTAGTCGCGACTGATAAGAATTACATACATACTGCACACACATCACAATCACAATTTTCTAATTCTGAGGCTGCGAGGTTGCGCGCTATGACGAGCAGGTTCTCGTCATAGCGCGCAACAGCGGCGCTTGGCGAAGAGACAAGCATGTGGATGCTTTTTATTTTATTATTCGAACAAGTATGAACATATATGAAATTTGTTACAATCTCTCTCTGTACGCGGTACGCAAACGCATCCATTGCGAGCTGTTATCTACCGCTGAAGGCAGGCACTGGCTTTGCATCATCTCACCACGTGCCGGCCCAAACTTTTCGAATGTTTTTGTTATCAACACCCAGTTGGAGAATCTCTCTCTATTATTACGCGACTTTGCCGTGGAAAATTTTTCTACATTCACCACATTCTCTCTAATCGCTTTTAACTTTAACTAAACTTGTCAAAAATGTTTTACACATGGCTTTTTTAACAATTCTGATTCTAGGAATTTAACTTGTAACTATAAAACAGTAAAACATGTGAATCCCTTAAAAACATAGAAATCATACAAAAACAGACAAAAAACGCAAAAAATATATTTAAAATTGAATTAAATTGCATTTGTGAACTTATATTAATTAATTAATCGCCGAAAAGGCATTAAAATGATGTAAATGCATTTAATAAAATTGTTAGAAATATTTTACACATGGCTTTGTTAACAATTCTGATTCTAGGAATTTAACTTGTAACTATAAAAAAGTAAAACATGTGAATCCCTTAAAAACATAGAAATCATACTAAAACTAAATATTATTATTAAATTAATAGAATTAAATTCCAAATAATTCCACTGACCTGTACTAAATTAAGGCATGCATTCCTTTGCAAAACAACGATAAAATGCTTTAAAATAGAATGTTTAGAACTCATTCAAACTATATCTAAAAAAACTAGTAATTCCGATAGAAATCAATCCCGTGTTCTCGTAATTATCACATTAAATCATATTGATTAGCAGGTATCTTATCAGCAATACATTGCCAACTAGTTACCATGCTGTATTGACAATGTAATGGTTATAATGCATACTTTAAACAAGTGCATCAGTGCATGAACACGCCGACAAAAAACGTGCAATCACATTGCAATAAAGTGTAATCGCAACAAACGTAAAGCACGCAATCAGGCACGAGATAAGAAAAGTCGTAATGCGTTTATTGCGCCGAGCAAAGAGTTTGTTCGTGTCAATTTATGCAACATTTTTCACATTCTGCTCCGCTCTTCCGCTTCCGAGCAATGTCATGTCACGTGCATGAAATATACATATGGAAAGCATGCTTGAGGAATAAAGGGAAACGAAAAGAAAAAACTGCAACGGCCTAGTTTGCACAGAAGAGGCATAGGTCCCGAAAAATGAAGACAAACTCTTTCTAAACGATGTTAATAATTTAGGAACTAAAATGTCAAAAGAATTTGCTAGCTTTTATGTTAAATATGGATTTTAAGTATGGATTTTTCATATAATAATGTACAGGGTTCGTTTAATGAGCAAAACAAAAAAAATCGACTTCATTTTAAAGTATTCATGACATATAAGAATTTTTGGACCTCGCATAACGACGACTTCTAAAAGCCTCGCATAACGACTAACTCGTATAACAAGTAATGCGCATAATGAATGGAAAGAGTTAGGTTGCTTATTGAAAGGACCATGAAATGAAGTTTGATCCGGTTCGAACGACCATGGAAAGTGGTGGTTTGATTCTTATAGGGAAGACCATGAAATGAAGTTTCGTCAAATTATTATTTAGATCATTGCTCCGCTATTATGCTTCGCCACTTCTGCTTCCGCTCGGGCAGCATCGGAACCCCGGAAATGAAATTTGGTCTGGTTCGAAAGACCATGGAAAGAAATTCCTTTAAAGTATTCATAAAATTTAACGACTAACTCGCTTAATGAGTAGTTCGCATAACAAGAAATTCGGGAAACGTGCAAAAAAATTCATAAAAATTGACTGAAAGTCAAAATTCCAACATATCTTCAGAATAACGTTAATTATTTATTTTGGACGTCGTATAACGGAGTCCTCGCATAACGACGATCACGAATAATTAACATTTCGCATAACGAACCATGTTAACCATTTAGGAAACCAAAGAATTTGCTCCTTTTTGTATTAAAAATGTATGACTCCATCATATAGCGATGTACAAGTTTCGTTTAACGAACAGCACACAAAAAAAATTTTTTTGTTCGAAGAATTCATGGAACTTAAAGAATTGTTAGACTCTAGGATATCGTCGACTTTTAAATACGTCGCTTAACGAATAATTCGCATAACAAGCAAAACAAATACATAAAATCGTCAGAATATATAAATTCGCCCACCTGGGCAGCCTAGTGGTATCGTCTCGGATTACCACGTAGGTGGACGGGGTTCGATTCACCGAGTTGCCCACCTCGGTGAATCGAACCCCGGGTGAATTATAATTAATAATTCACCCACTATACACCTCACACACTGCAACATTCAACATTATTCAATAAACATTCAACATGCGGAGTGAACAATGTTGGATGTTACACTCTACAATACACAACAACTACAAACTCACAAATTGTAAACATACACAAAATAAATTGTAATCACGGCGGAAAAACCCCAGGGTAGACAGCCACTAAAGTATATACATTATTTTTTATAAATTCCAAGATATGTTCAGAATAACGTAAATTATTTATTTCGACCTCGTATAACAAAGGCCTCGTATAATGACGAACTCAAATAACGAATATGTCGCCTAAAGTTTCGTTTCGGGTAACATATTAAAAAAATCGACTTTTACGATCTCTGCTAAAAGTAATCGTAAAATTTAAAGACTTTTTGGACGTCGCTTAACGACGACTTTTAAAAGCTTCCCACAGACTAACTCGCATAACGAGCAATTCGCAATACGATTAAAAACAAATTAACAAAAATAATTTAAACTTGAAAATTCCAACATATCTTCAGAATAACGTTAATTATTTACTTCGACGTCGTATAACATAGACCTCGTTTAACGGCGAACTCGTATAACGAATATTTCGCATAACGAACCAAATTTTTAAAAAAATCAGTTTCTACTGTTTCCAAGCGTATTATTATGATTCATTGAAGATGTATATACGTAGTCTGAAAATTATATGCATGCATAAAATATAAACAACACAAACATTTAATTAACTACAAACATCTCACTTGGTTACAATTTGCATCAGGTGATTACCAATGAATTAATGCATAATAAAACAAGTTTTAATGAATATCCCAACGCGTTGCAATGCACAGCACATTTAACGACAATTTGCATAACAATCAACCGGCTCGAAATAGTCCATTTGATGATTTTAAGACATAATATATACTCGTATACTTCATAAGTTCATATGTGTTGTCGGAAACATGTTTTTTATTCGCCGGTACGTTCACTACGAGCGCTTGCTCTGTTCGCAATTTTCGGGGAGTTTTTTGCTCAAGATTTTTCATACTAAATATGAAGGTATAAAGATGAAACAAACATTAAAATGCTCCCCAATTCTTCTACTTTCTCATGGTATTAAACTTATTTCAATGCCATTACGATAAAACTCTTTTATACCGCTTTTAAAATGAAGTGTTTTATGAACATTTGAATCTGAACTTTAATAGGGTTTTTCACCCTTATCCGTCAATGGAGCAATTTGCCACATATATCAATTTATTCCCCTTTTTATGTACTTTAACATATATACCTTGTTTTATAATATATTCCATGCATTTATAGGTTGTTTTCATGCAAATCAACACATATACTTTTTATATCTGGCACATATTACAAAAACTATACATATTATTATTGTTAACACTTTACTATAGTACTAAAATATTTATGAAACTCACCGTATTACCCCACTGAGTCTTTATCAATATCTGTGCTTCAGCCGACTGGAATGATCGACTAGAATAGTCAAGACTGACTCCATTTTCATTTCTCCAGCTTATGCCATTAAATATAAACAATGAAAATAGGTTCGTTGCAGACATTTAAAAAAAACGTTAAAATAATTCATGAAATCATGAAATAATTTCATACAGAAACAATAAAATGACAGAAATACTCCTATTCATTTATGAATCTATTAGAACAAATTTAGAACAAATGTTAACCAGGGTAATAAGTTTAGTTTATGTAATATGTGCAAGGTATAAAGAGTATATGTGTTGATTTGTAAGAAGACATCCGATAAATGCATGAAATATGTTATAAAACAAGATATAATCGGATGAAAAACCCCTATTGAAGTTCAGATCCAAATGTTCATAAAACAGCTTATTTTAAAAGCAGTATAAAAGAGTTATATCGTAATGGTATTGAAATAAGTTTGATGCCATAAGAAAGTAGAAGAATTGGGGAGTAATTTGATGTTTGTTTCTTCTTCATAGCTTCATATTTGATATGAGAAATCTAGAGCAAAACAACTGCTCGAAAATTGCAAAACGTGCGCGTGCGGTCTCTCGCTACGAGCACGAATGTAATGTGGACAGAAACGGTCGTTTTAGGACACTGTGCGGCGCTGTGCGGATAAAAATGACTTATTATTGTTCGATCCATTTCAGCGATAGTTGCACGACAAAACGCGTCGCGTCGGCCTGAAACTGGATCAATCTGCGACTCTTCTGACGTCGTCCTGATGAGAGAGCGATCTATGCGATTCTGGGTTGCAACGAGTGTGTAACGATTGCGTCAAAGAGCTATTCGTATAGTTTAAAAGGCCGGGTCTTACGCGAAATCGCAGCCACTGTTATCAGCGTAACACATGAATTGCTCGTTAATTATTTGCATATTTTGATAACCGACTTTTCGGCGACCCTTGTAGGTCGGACGGATTAAGTTTTAAATTTTACACCCTTAATCTCTTTCCCTCTTTTTCTCTTTATTGCTTTCACTCTTTCTCTATCACTTTCACTTTATTCCTCTCTATTGCTGTCTAACTTTCTTTCTTTTTTCTAACTTTTTTTTCTATTTCTCGCTCTCTTCTTAATCTTCGTTTTCCAACTTTTGCTACCGCTGAGCTGTAAAGAGTTAATAAAAAATCCTAGAATTTAATTATAAATAACCACAAAAAATGTACACACCCTTCTCCTTTGCATATGTTACTTTTATGACCCAAATTAGTATAAATATTGCGAGCCCCAATTTTTTTACTCGATGTAAGTACCCTAAAAAGTCGATTTAAGTTTGAAATTTTCAATACATCAGATTTTAAGAGGACATATACACTCAATTTTCTCTGAAACTAGAAGACAGGGCCTCAGGATGTTCAAACAAAAAATATTGCAAATTCAAAGAGGAATATGATGATGAAAAAAAAGATCAAATCGGTGCTGATAGGAAGAAGCATTAATTAAAGACGAGATGCATTGGTTTTGATATCAAAATAAACAACTCTCTGCTACGTATGGCATCATTAACAACTAGTTTTTATGCAAATTTAGTTGAATTTGCATTTTTATTTATTTGAACACCTTGCTAATTTTACAAAAGAGTCGAAGGAAGTAAATGAAATTAGCGCTCATTTTAGGAGCTCGTATAAAGAGTGTGATGAGTTTTCCGGATCAATGCACCCCATCTAATGCGTCCGAGGAAAGTCGAGATTTTTCACTTTTTTTTTCTCTCCAAACGACATGAAAATGAAACATTGATGTCACGAAGTAGACGGCAAAACGACAACGACGACGCGGGGTGAATTGATAAAAGAACTTCCCTGGCTTCTTCAGGACTGCGCCGGGAAAACTTTTGTTCTAAGTGCTGCTGTGTCATTGACTTTGCTTGCTTCCTGCTTTGCTTTTCTTTACAAAGAAAAACAACGGCTAAAATGATTCTTACGTTGGGTTAAATTAATCTTTCTGTAAATATATCTTCTTTTATAACTTGTTTACGATGTTTTATTTAAAGATAGGGCACTGAAATTGGTTCTAACTCAACTTTGATGATTTTAAGGTTATGTTGAACTTGGCAGGCTTTAACTAAGTTATGATGAATTTACGTAAAATTGTATAGGTTAAGATATGTGATATTATGACAAGCTTGGTGAGATTAGAATTTGATGAGGATAAGGGAGGTTGGGTTAGGTTAGGTGTGGTTAGGTTACAATAGATGTGGTTAGGTTAAGTGACTATAGATGAGGTTTGAGAGGTTAGGTGAGGTTTTTTGGATAAGTTTTGGTGAGGTTAGGTTAGGACGTGTTAGGTTAGAAGAAGATAGGAAAGATTTGGTGCAGTTGCATTAGGTTATGCTAGATGAGGTTTAGTGATTTAGGAAGATGATGTTTCCTCTTGCCGGAGCTAGATCATTAGAAATCAATAATGCTAGATCATTAGAAACAAGTAAGTTAAGTGATGCTAGTTTAGGTTATGAAAGATTTGATTATTTTAGCCTGGTTTAAATTTAGTTCGTAAACATTTGGTCGTACTTTAGATTGTTTCCAAGAATACGACTTGCGTGAAGTGAATTTTGATTGAAAACACATTCGACTCGAGCCGCCGTGCCGTAAACTGTAAAAATATCTAACAGACGACATTTTAATAGATAAATCAATAAATAATTGAAATCCCTTCTGTCGGAAATACCCACCGCCCTATTCAACCACATTTTTCCCGCCTTTTTCTATCGATTAAGCAATCAAAAACCCTTTATACCATAATTTCATTTTTTCCCTACGCGCCGGTCAATTTCCCGGTATTTACCACGTACTTTTATAAAGTTTTCCCCCCAAACGTTTCCCATCCTTTAGACTCCCGACAACGCTGGGAAAAACCTGGGAATACAAACAAACACACAATGTCTGCATCAAAAATAAAATAGTTTTCCTATCAATGCCCCAAGTTCCCACCTCCTTCGTGTCTCTGCGCTGTGCTACAACCAACACTAACAAAACTATCCAACGGCAGTACGAACAACGCACGTTGTTGTAGTTTTTTCCCCATTTTCCAGGCGCGCTTTCACCGAGTGCGTATTTGAATATCGCCTGAAGGGCTGCCCCCGCTCACACATGCACACACACAGCCACACATACACACACACATACACACACACATACACACACACACACACCTAATCACACGAACTGACAAGCATGAATTATGCGGCGCAGCCGTAGTAACCAAGTTTCGACCATCGAACGCGTTGAATGAAACGACTAGCGGCTATGATGATGATGTATGTTTTGCGAGCGCTATTCAAATGGCGTAATGGAAATTTCCGTGTGCAGGCCAGCCGGGCGTGCATGAATTCCGCACGCAGGGCGCGAGAGAGAGCCACCACGTATATACATATGTTCACACACACACACACACACACACACACACATACCCACACACACAACAACACAACATCCGAAATGTTGCAAAATTGAGTGCGCCAATAAAGTTTCGCCGCAACTTTTCGAGATACGACAGTGAGAGCACCGTTGTTGTTGACGCTCTAAGTTTATGTTTTTTCTCGTTGTGTTGCGCCAATGACGCATTTCGATTTGTTTACATTTCGCTGAAACTACATCGTGGAATTTTTTTTTCATCAAAGTTTTAAGATAGGTTAAGTTTGATGTGTAGAAAAAAAGTAGGGGAATAGGTTACTTTACTTCAGATTTATCTCTATTGTAAGTTAAATTATGTTAGATCTGGTTGGATAAGATAAGTAAGGTTAGTTTAAAATTAAGTTAGGCTAGATTATGTTAAGTTAGGTTAGGATACATTAGGGTAAGTTTGAAGGAGGTTAGGTCAGGTTAGATGGAGGTTTAGTTAGGTTAGGTTAGGTTAGAAGGAGGAAAGGTTAGGTTAAGGTAAGTTAGAAAGAGTTTAGGTTAAGTTAGGTTCGGTCAGGTTAGTTTAGGGTGAGTTAGGTTAGGTTAGAAGGAGGCAAGGTTACATTGGATTAGGTTAGAAGAAGGTTAGGTTAGAAGAAGGTTAGGTTAGGTTAGAAGGAGATTAGGTTAACTTAGGTTAGGTTAGAAGGCGGTTAAGTTAGGTTCGGATTACCTGGAAAAAGGTTAGGATAGGTTACCGTAAGTTAGAAGGAGGTTAGGTTAGATTAGGAGGTTAGCTTAGGAGGGGGTAAGGTTAGGTTAAGGTAAGTTAAAAAAGTGGTTAGGTTGGATTAGGTTAGGTTAGAAGGAGGAAAGGTTAGGTTTGGTTAGAAGGAGGTTAGAATACGTTTGAATGAGACTGGGTTAGGTTAGGATATACTTATGTTAGGCTATATTGGAAGAAGCTTAGATTAGAATTGGACTACGTCAAACGGAGGTTAGGATAGCTCAAAAGTTGGTTAGGATAAGTCAGGAGAAGGTTGGGTTAGTTTAGGAGAATGTTAGATTAGTTTAGGATAAATTAGGGTAGAAGGTGATTCGGTCAGATTATATCGGAAGGGAGTTAGATTAGGTTAGGAAGATGTTACCTTAGGTTGGGTTCATTTTGGAGATTTAGTTTGGTTAGAAAAAAGTTGGATTAAAGGGAGTTTAGGTTAAGTTGGGTCAGCAGGAGACTTGACTAGAAAAAGATTAGGTTAGGTTAGAAGATGGTTTAGTTAGGTTATGTTAGCATAGGACCAAAGAAGATTAGATTAGATTAGAAGGAGGTTAGATAAAGTAAGGTTAGAATAGAAGAAGGTTTGGATAGTTTAGAAAGGGGTTAGGTTAGGTTAGGAGGAGAATAAGTTAGGTTAGTTTAGAAAGAGTTTAGGGTAATTTAGAACAGAAGAAGGTTAGGTTAGAAGGAGATTAGATTAAAATTAAAATTAATTAAAATTA
>WSZQ02084779.1:5490-15841 GCA_019419845.2 Weissflogia rhopalogaster
ACGAATAGTGCACATACGCGTTGCTTTGTTACTAAACAGCTTCAGAGGTCCGATTAAATGTCAGATTATCAATGAACATTTACTATAAACATTGTATGATAGTATACTTGAACTAATTTAGTAAATGTGCGTTGCGAGGGTAATTGGAATAAATGACTTGATTAATCAGTATTAAAGCAAATCTAACGAGTAATTCTACATTTATATTTTGATGTAATAGTTTTTTTAGAAAATTAATCAAATTTGGTGTTCAGATTTATAAAATAAAAATAACCTAGAGACTTAACGAACTAATTTAATAAGTTTGAGACGACAGGATTGAACTCTCCGTGATATGGGGTTGGGGCAGGTAATTGGCACGACGCTGATCGAGGGGCCGATAGTGCTCTCCGTGACGGGCACCAGGTGATAATGCCGAAGGTGACATGTTTGCTTCGTCGAGGTGCCTCGAGATGTCTGTTGGAGATCGTCGCTATAGTCGTGAAGAGATCGTGATAGAAGAATGGTTGCTGAAGTTGTGTAGTTTGATCCTTTTAAAGATTAGCAGTGGATGATTCCAAATTTAATGATTGATTCAGGATAACGGCTGAGATACATACACCTCCGCGAAACCCGAGAGGATATATAAGTTAGAGGTTAATACCCTTTAGAAACGGCCATTTTACCTTTTTCCTGTTATTGTGATCAAGTGAACGGGTTGTGCTTGCTATGCTTTGGTATTCGGGACTCTACGAGTTGTTTGATGATTTTTATGTATTGCCTGGATGTTTGCATTTCTAATGCTCTGTAGTGATGAATTTGGTTGACAGTTATGTGTATGATACGTGGCGAAAGCGAGTTCTTTGTTCGGGAACCGGGGAGAGGGACCGCCACAGATATTTCATGCGATTTTTAAACGTGGTATCTGTTAGTCGGTCAAAAACTTGCTGAATACTATCCAATCACATATATCTGTAACGCACGTGGTAAGTCGCGCTACAAATAAATTTATATTCTGCGTAGGTTGTTAACGAAAAGGGGGTTCAACGAAGGAGTTTGAATAGGCTCAGTGAGAACTAGTAGCTCGAAAGCGTTAGTTAATCATCATTGCCAAACCAAGAAAACAATATTAAGATAAGCAAATATGGATGATTCGACATAATAGAAGTCGTAGTGGACACACGATGTGCAAAATGGCGACACAATAATGAAGTCGTAAATCCGCGAAAACGCGTGGTTGCGTTACCCCAATTCAAACACTCGAGCGAACTAAAGTTTTTGTGCTGTTCGAGAAGGTAGAAGGCCCGCGTGCTTTAAAAATTTGTGCGCATCCCCAACTAAAAAAGACAAATATGCGTATAAAATCGCGACAAGCAGAAACTAACCTTAACATATCATAGAAGACCAGCGGGATAGAAACATCAACTGCCTCTTCCAGAATGAAAGATGGACCACACAGTCTAAGAAGACTAATAAATTCTGCAACTGTGCACAGGAGCATTCAGAGGTGACTAGATATAACAGATAGTTCATAACCGGACAATAGAGAAATTGGATTGGAAAATTTTATACTGAATTTGGATGATCCGAATATTATAAGAAGAAAATAAAATGATGAAGCGGACTGGGAGTCAAAATTCTTATCAAAAATCACATTGCAAGAAAAAGATTGGCAGACTAAAAAGCGGTTATTTATTTATATTTTGCTTTTTTATTCTTCGTTCTTTGATGATTAACAAAAAGCAAGCGTGTGTTTTCCTTTTTTGGGTCGCCTTCCTCGTTCATTTGTTGTTTTAATATACGCAATATGGATGTCTTAGGATTTCATAGGTATAGACATTTTTGTGAGTCATACAGAACACCTTGTAGATGAGAGAACAACGCAGGTGCGACTTAATCGCTATTGATGTATTTTGGTTCGTGAAGGTATTTTTCTCAGAGTAATGTGAGTATCAGCTTTGCGATTTTATTAATAACTATTAAATGGAATCTATAGACATACATACAGATGAAATAGCATATGAAAAAAGTTCAGATTTGAACTCGGATTGCAGGATTCAGAGTCCTGAGTGCTAACCATTACACCATTGAACCTCAGACGCCAGAGTCTCACAATTTACTAGAGACAACTGATGATATTATGAACATTTTGATGTGTCAGCGGTAGTTCGATAAAACAAACATCACTGCATTCAACACTATGCTTTAACCGCTTGCCCTACTTTGACGAGCCCAGTTCGTCACACGATATACGTAGATCCGCGGGTACCCCAGACTACACCCCCACTTACACACGAGGCAATATTAAAAATGACTCATAAACCTCGCAAGCTGTGAGGGCGCACGTAGCGGCTTATAGCGCTGTATGTAAAAAGTGCAATAAGTATATGGCGGATATGGAGCCTTGCCCGAGGAAAGGGCAAATGTAAAACCGCGACTGTCGCGACGCTACAAACCACGGACGATGCCCTCGATGTGCGCCCATATTTATTACTAACTCACTCTGAAGTAAATGGTAGCCCTTGCCCTTATTTAAATCACTTGTTTCACGGAATTTCGTTTACTGTGGCATATAATCTGGGTCATTTTTTTATTTTGTTAAAGTAGCAGGAACATTTACGATTTGTGTTCAGCGGCAATTTATATTACCCGTGCAGGTCTCTTTATAATTGGTAATAAGGTCAACTTTATAATTGTAGAAATAGTAGCATCAAAAGTCCTCACTGAGTTTATTATTAATCAGTACTTACTATTAACTACTACTTGAGTTAGTAAGTCAGGCAATCAGTTAGAAGGTGAGTCAGTCTTACTATCAGTCGAACGAGTACTATCTACTATGTACTGTAGATAGATCAGTAGTAATGGAAGAAGGAATACAGAACCTTCAAAGACGTTGTTGATATTTTAAGCAGGTTTTCTCTGAATAGAGGCTAGAGCCGTTACAATATCTGCCAAAGCACAAGAAAATATATACAACACTACTGAGTAGTAGACATTTCAAAAAAATATCCATTTATCGGCCTCAAAATTTGGATGTTTATCGATAATTTCACTTCCAATAATATCGATATAACGGTATCAAAATTTTTGAAATCATTTTGATATGTCATTGACTTAACAGCTATTTAAGAAATATACTGAGAAGTTGAAATAATAATAATAATAATTCTTAATCCATTTATATTTGTGGGAATCATAAGATTAACATCTATATTGAATATTTGCCACACTAGTATTTCATTGATTTACTTTGATATATTATTGTAATTATTATATTTGGTGGAAAGACTGATAGGTTATTATTACTTTAAATATCGATTTTCGTCGTTACCAAACAAAAACATAAATAACACTATCAAATAATTATATACTAATGCAATCGCCCATATCAAAGCCACAACAATAAGTAAGGGCCTAAGACAGGGTTGCAAGCTTTTCACCAATGCTCTTTAACCTGTACCTAGAAATGGCATTGAAAGAATGGAAAAGAATATGCTCCGGAATGGGAATTCCCATCAACGAAACCTGCTTATACAACCTAAGCTTTGCGGATGGACAGGTCATTATCGCCCAGAAATCTTTTGAGTTCACTTTAGAGTTCATACTGCGTCGACTATATACGCAATACCTGAAGTTGGGCCTGAAAATTAACAATAGTAAATCCAAATACATGCAAACCAATAGCAATGCAGAAACAGAAGTTTACTTAACAGAGAGCGTCAAAATCGAAGAGGTCCAAAATTTCAAATACTTAGGTGTGTTTATAGACCAAAGAGGCATAAGTGATACAGAAATAAAATGGAAACAGAAAAATATTTGGGTGACTTATGGTCTTTATGGTCTTTATGGTGGGACCAATCACTGTCAAAGGATACAAAGAAACGACTTGGGCGGACGATATAGAGGCAACTGAAATGGACTATCTCCGTCGAAGTGCAAGAATCTAAAAATTGAAGAGAATCAGAAACCTAGTCGTTTAAGGCCTCTGAAAGTAGATGCGACAGTTTTAGACCGAATTAAGGTCGCAAAAAAGTCGCTGAGTAAATGGGCATTCCTGTGAAATTTCGATTTGATCGATATTGATAACCACGATACTTTCAAGTCAATATTTCAATATTGAAAAATTGAAAATATCGACTTCGAGAAATATCGATATTCATAATCGTCTGATATCTCTACTGAGTAGGGGTCCCCTAGCGTATATGCACTCAAATTCCAATCCATTCCAGTTTGGGCGTAAACATATGTAAACTAAAAAAACCCTGAACGTTTACGAAGAAAAAGTGTATAAAATAAACGTAGATATTTATATGTTCATACAGATTATGTTTCATAGAGATAAAATCGAGGAAGTTCATGGAACACGTTTGATCCCAGTGATCATGATTAAAGCACATATTACCCAATTTACGATTCTAGGAAAACTTGGTTTTATATTATACAAATAGACATTTTTACAGACATATAAAATATGAAAAAATGACCCTCGCTTAAAAGTGTCAAGAATTTAATCATTTTCAGCGTCCGTAATATATGTGAAATCGTATATAACTCCGATGTAAATTTTACAGTGAATCATTCTTTAATAATGCAATTAACACACATTAATATGATATTTTCCAATTATTTTATAGTTTTGTTTTAATATACTTCCCAATTTTATATATTTACCCCATTCACACTGTATCACTATCATTAAAGCTTTATTTAAGTACCAGGGAATATTAGAGAATATCAAATAATCAATCAATCAATACTAATATTTAACAACTAAAATCGATATCGCTATAATCCGAAACTCATTTCGCTATCGAGCTCATTTGCTCGAAATGCTAAATAAATAATACTGCGCTTCGTGCAGTTGTCAAGCGGAAATACAAAGAGGTCGATTTAAATATTTAGTAAAAGCGCAGCATCGAAATGGAAAGCTCCAGCTCACAGTCTAATTCGGATGCATCTGCTTTGCATTTTCAATTTTACATATCGCATGTGCATATGATACGCGCATATCACCTGTGCGATATGCTGCCGTTTTGTGGTCGTTAGATTATTGCACTGGCTGAAAACAGAATTGGGGATTATCTCGTCGCGGGCAACTCCGTGCATATCGCGATACTGGGATCACAGGTAGAACTCCCTGCCGTCTGTGCAAACGCCCCACCGTTCATAATTTCATGTAGCGTATAAAGTTACTTCAATTATGCACACTTCTGTTTATATAACAACCGCATCATTAGCATCCGGCGAACCGCTAGTACTCGCTGGGTTTGCGGTGAATCTTTAAAACGTAGGCCTTTACTGGTTGGGGTGTTGGAGGTTTATGTATATGTGGAGGATAGGAAAGTTGCGCTGTATATCCGAGTAGAGAATATAGAGAATCTCTTTAGAGATATTCCATGAAGTAACAACATCTTTGCTGGTATCACCAAAGGGAAGAAATGGAAAGGGATCATGAAAGATAAACAGTAAGAGAGGAAATTTGATTATAGACTTGGGAAAATTTTATGCCACGAGGGGACTACAGACAACTGTAGAATTAGGAGATAATATTATGAAAATGGCTTCAATAAATTAATTCGGTTATATCCTTAACTTACACAATGATAACGGCTTCTGCAATTTGGAAGTCAAGACAGTACATAAAAGCAAAATATGTTTTATTCAGATATTACTTGTCATTGTGAGCGTGATTATATTTCATATTTATTGTTCTGTTTATAGTGTGAATGGTTAGAAGTTTTAAATATCATATGAATTTTGACTAAATATCTATCATATTTGTGTGTTTAGAGTTTTTACAGCTGAATTTGGGTTATTTTTCGTTGTATTCAATAGTTGGAAAAATGTCGTTAAGACTTTAGTGCCATCGAAATATCGTAATATTTAAATTAAAGTTACTTTTGAGAAAATGTTCTAGTTAGTTATCTCCTGCACAGATTTTTGTATTCATCTGAAATGTCTCACGTTAGTATATCGATGCCATATGCACATGAGTGGTAGTTGCGATCCTGCATTCCCATGTTTAGAATTGTTTGGAGTAGGGTTTATGAAATAAATTTAGGGTTATACTAAACTTGATAGACTTTGGTTGGGCTAGAGTTTCGACACTCCTATGTTAAAGTTTTCCAGTCAAGTGGTCGCGTTTCTTATTTGCAAAATTTAGAAATAATGTATACAAAGCTCCAACAACATACTTAACGTCATTTTTAACATCATTAATTTTATTTCTGCTAGTTGTTCAGCGCTGTGATGCGGTGACTTCTGATCGCCATTAATATTTGAATTTGGCGCCCTGCGCGCCAAGATAACGAGCCGGGTGGCAACTGCGCAACGCTACTGAGCAACTCTTTTTGGCCTTGCTAACTGGTGCGCGCTCGCGGCTCGACCTTGTTCTTGTTCGACCGTGGCGCGATTACGTGGGTCGTAAGTCTTGTAAGTGTGTTCAATAAATATTCGTTAAATTTACCATATTGTCGGAGAATCAATGCACCCTGACTATTAATTTATAGCTCGTGGAGAGATTCGCGAGTGCATATAAAAACGTTTTTAAAAGACGCGATAAGCGCGAACAATAGTCAATGCAAATAACTTTCCCTTTAACTTGACTTTATATCTGACTTTATGATAGAACATGACAGAAATGAGTTCAATATTGAGCTTGCCAGAGAATGCAACAAGCTCGAACCGGACTGTTCTATAATTGCCTCATTAGGAATATACATAGTTTTGGTACTTGTAGTAGAAAACAAACTTCTACATCTTGACGACTGTCAAGACTTGATCCTAATTATAACTCTATTTTATTTTCTTGGTTGGTTCAATTTATCGACTAAACCTATATATATCCAAGATCTACAGGGTGAGTTTTTAAATATCTATATATCGAGAAATAAGCCCTCTACGAAAAATGTGTAGGTATATAAGTGCAAGTACGTCGCGATCACCTCCGCGATCTTAGCGTACATATTCTCATGACTCAAGTCATTTCTTCACCTGGGCAATTCCAAGGTGCTTCGCAGAGATGTGCTTTAAATGGTTACATTTTATGAACTGTCATATCAGAACTTGTTTCCATATCTTTTTTTATTTTCTTCCCTCATAGACTTCTATGCAACTCGGGAAAACAAAGTGTTTCCTTTTAAATTTTACTGTTATGAACAGGGGAATTTATTAACCTTGTTAAGTTTCTATGAGTATATAGAGTTAGAGATATTTTCATCTTTCCGATTTTTACGGGTTTGTCAATCCTCGGCTTTTTTCCGACAATTCAGGAATGAAATTTAAGTACAACGGTTCTAGGGAAAGATTTTGGTACAACATGAGTGCAGCTGTTAACGAAGATTGGTCGATCATGATTTTCTCACTAGGTAGAATGTGTTCGATAAGATCAAAAATTTAGATAACTAGAATACAACTCGATGATGAAAGTATCGAAGATAATATAGAAAGAAGGCAAGAAGGTAAAAACAAGTAAGGTATATATTGGATAGTGGAAAATTAAGAACGAGCAATAAATCCCGAAGAGCCATCAGCCAGAAGTGTAGTCGAAAACTGACCTGAGCACATATCCTTTGTAGGAGCCTAGAATCCAGCAACCTAAAAATTGGGTCTCACCTTTGATGAGATAGAATTAAAAACAGTGTGTATAGGTCTAATGGCTCCCGCGTACTTCACGCAGTTGCGCATTAAGTGGTTAAATACTCTATCATGATTTTTCCCAAATATGAGGTATTTATTCATTCATAGAAGAAGATAACTCAAATCTTGTTTTGATATCTTCTACACTTTCTTCTACCATCCTCTCCTCTCCTGAACCTCTATAAAACTGGGTAATTCTACTCGTGTTAATAGAGCAAATGATTGGCCTTTTTTAATGTGGCTCTGGATTTTATGAATGTTTAGTCTAGAGTTAGACATATTTCCATCGTTCTGCTTTCTTATATTAGCTATTTATCAATTTTGTTATCATGTTTGTTTGTTAGCGTCCCAAGTTTCCTTAACTACAACAGTTCGTGGGTAAATTTTGGTAGAATGAGAGGGCGGCTGATAACGAAGTTTGGTTGACCACATAGTTTCCACACCAGATGTGGTCACCTATAGAGAGTGTACGTTAAATACTTGACCAATCACATTGTTAAGAGAGTTGGGTATTGTCATGATCGAGAGTTTTTAGAAAAGTAAACTTGCTAAGCTTTCAAATCGTGCTAGGTTTCCATACGTGACTATGGGGCAGGAAGCTAAGGGAGTATAGAAAAGTAAGAGAAACGTGCAAAGGAAGAATTTATTCAGAGACTCACGACTAGATCCTGGATATCTCAGCTGGTACTAAAAAGTTACTAGAACGCTACTGACCACTGGATACGAACTGGAATTGGATGACACTAGATTGAAGGCTTTTAAATACTTAAGTTCTTGCACAATATTCTGCAGAATTCGAATGAATGATTCCCACTGGGATCCGCAATTGCTTATAAGGCTAACGTGCCGTAGTTCATTTTCATAGCCAATATTTAGTGCTTTAGGTCCGTACATCAGAAGTGGAGTCTTATTTTTTCCTCCACTGTAAACGGATAATAGCATAAAATAGAAGAACATCCATACTGGTATTGTAAATCTAATTGTAAGCCAAAAAAACTAGTAAACTATGAACAAGGAACCATCAGAAACAAACTAATTAGCAATGCATAATCCTACAACACAAGCAGTAACACGACGCACTATCGTATGTCCTGCCTTCGACGACACGTGCGCGTAATTTATAAGCGCGTGACGTGGTGCTAGTACACGCTACGCTGCGCTGGTTGCCGTTTGTTGATTATCCCAAGGGCAAACCTTTCGGGCTGACCCAACATATTGGCACCGCAAATGTACCACGCATGTACCGGCCGCGAAGTGATAATAGACTTAATTAGTGCCAGCACGCGGGGGCCATTCTCGCAGCCATTATCCTCATCTGCTTCCGCACACCTATCAATCAATCGATCCCTTAACGGATGACCGTTGGCCTAGTGTGGTTGGTGTATCCGCCCATACACCGGAAACCTGAGCACTCACTCTCCTCTTAACTTATGTATTTTACCATGTTTGCTCCAACTACTGACGATGATTAACTACGGATCATTGGGATAACTGCTGGGTTTTGGGTCAAAGTTGCCAAGAAACTCTACGGGCGATGAATCTACTTCAATCAGATTTTAAACAAACATAGCAAAGTGTGGATTTTCGTTTTGTTGACTTCCTTTTAATAATTTACAAACTTCTGATCTGTTAATTCATCGACATCCAAGAAATAGTATTAATAAGAAGATGCCAACTAGCCGCATGTTGAGCAGACTGGATATTCGGCCCGAATATTGCGTCTCCCTTTTACCCGAGAATTTACATCGATATTCATTCGCGTGTCTGGAAAGAACTCTGCAGAAATAAATGCCGGATAGTATTTTAAGTGTTTATTAGCACAACTTTCGTTCCGACCTTACCCGATGCAACGCAGTGCACTCAATTCACAAGTGTCAACATAAAAATTCGAACATATAAATATACAATTTTATCGCTTATTGCTTTAGAAATCCGAAATCTAAATGGGTAATGAAATTGCGCAATAGAAAAGCGTCTAACTAGAATGCCGCACTCTGTCCCGACGACTTGTTGTATGCTCCCAAAATGAATCTGGCTTTTACAGTTAGTTATTATTTATTTAGCACACTTTAATCTCGTATTTTTATGCTTAATTAAAATTGCACCACTCTTTGTTCCTGTCGCGAACCAACGTCGGCGGCCCTGGTTGATGGCGCGGTGAACGCGCCGGGTCCAATTGTCGGTAATAACCACGACTAAATTAAAAAGGGAAGTTTCTGAGTGGCAGCCCTGTTGCGTAGCGCGGTGAATGCGCTGGTTCCACATGCAGAGAACGTCCTGAAGATTATAGGCCGACAAGCTACCCGCTGTCTGTGTTGTCGCGCTAGGGAAGGTGTCGAAAAGATGTAGCTCATTCGGCTTACGGATAACAACTGATTTTATTAAGTAAAAAATCTAAACCTTGAAGGGGTGCGTACCGCCCACACACATCCCTCCTTGCGGTACCACCACTTTCTTTACATTACTCTTATATCTAGGTGGTGAGGCTGATGCCGCCCTGACCAGCGCATTGCTATGCATGCAGACATACCCTGTCTTACGGTGGCTCCCTCTCTCTCTCTCTGCGGGTGTGTCTGATCTCTGGATGAATTTAGGCGAGCCGATATATTCGCCAAGCATATATCGTCCACTCGCACATGGTCCACCCGGAAAGGGTCACAAAAACCAGACGTATGCAAGGCGCCAGCCCGTCGCGTCAACCACTACAATCTCTGGGCATCTTGGGTTTATCGTA
>WSZQ02084790.1:26614-41650 GCA_019419845.2 Weissflogia rhopalogaster
TATTTTTTGATGAATCTTCTCCTTAATTTTAAATAATTTTCTTTGAGAAATATAGTATCATGAAAAATTTAATGTAAAACACGAATATAATCAATTAAACCACAATAAAATTAATGAAAAATTCAACAATTTATAATTTAACATAAAATTAATATACCGCTTTTCTTGGTGCGTTGATGATTGAGGCCGGAGGTGTTTTTAATTTCATTAACCTCGCTCAAATAAAAAGGCCCGAAACGCATCGCACAACGCATCATCATCGCAAGGACTAATGGAGGGCCGCATTGCTTTGAGACCTGACTAAGACTAATTACGTACTAATGGGCGCTGGTGCGCCGTCACACACTAATTACCAAAGAATTATTATGAAAATCGTTCTATCCTCGACCGATGATCAACTTCAGCGGAGATTTAAATCAACATTTATCACCGTAAATAATACCCAAACAACGCGCGGCTTTTTTGTTGGCGATGCGATGACGCGTTTGCCAATTGGCAATTTGGTATTCGGACGAATGTAGTTATTTGCACGCTGATTACATCGTCGCGTTGGTGACGAAGTCATCAATATGCATTGTTGCGAGCGAAAAAAATTTGCGAAAACTCATTAAGTCTACGCAGGTATACGTGTTTATGCGTGTGTTTGATGGGTTTTATGGTAAGATGGAATCATTAACGCATATTTTACAACGCAGATTGTAAGAATTCAATTCTTTTAAATAAAATATTTAAGTATTTAAGAACTTATTAATGTTCACACCTAAATTCCCATCAGGTCGAACCATGTCGATTCCAAAAGCTGTTTTGATTAAATTCATACAGGTTAAAATTGTCATAATCAAACGAAATTATCATTAGTGTGTGAGAGTTTCTCTAGATTTTCTATGCTATTGCTATTTTAAATGAAGTTTGAAAATACTGATAAATGAAACTACGAATTTCTCATACTAAATATGACGCTATGAAGATAAAATAAACATCAAAATGTTCCCCAACTCTTCTAATTTCTCATAGTATCAAACTTATTTCAATCTCCTAACGATGAAATTCCTTTATACTGCTGTTAAAATGAGCCGTTTAATGATGAAATTTGAAATTTCATAATGAAATTAGAGTCTGATTTTCAGTAGGGGATTTTCAAACTTATCCAATAATTGAAATTTATGCCACAGATATCAATTTATTCTCCTTTTTATTTACTTTAACATGGTATTACTATTTTTCTGATTGGTTTCATGCAACAATCGATTATACCTTATTTTATAACAAATTTCATGTGTTTATCAGTTTTTTTTTCATAGAAATCAACACATATACTCTTTATTTCTGCCACACAAAATTTTCGCTTTCTTGGAAAACATTCAACAATCAACGCATTCAGGTATCGAGTTAATGTAAATCTATTGAAAACGATTTAAAGATTTAAAGGCCACACACGCGCCTGTTGCGAGCCATGGGACACATAATAATTTTCAATAATTTTCGGTTACTAAGGACCCCCCTTGACATTCTTGAGCACAACACCCGATCGTCCAACTATTCAAAGGCGCAGCCAAAGTCATGGAAATGGAATCCGAACGGAAAATGTGAGGTTTGTTTTGCATACGTGTTGGGAGTTTACACAACTTCATTCATGATTCATGAAGCAGTTGCCCAATGTAATGAATGGCATTTGCGCGTAACAATAGAAAAGTTATTTCAATAGGTGGCGCGTAAACCATGAAGAAATCATGGGAAATTAAGTTTTAACTCACAATCTGCCTGCAAGACAGCTTTGAAAGCTTTGAAGCGACTTTCATGGAAGAGATTATTAACTTGACTAATTTATAGTTTGTTAAATCGCATCTGCAATTGAGGAATTACAGTGACATATACAACCTAGTATTATTTTCACGTTCTTTTATCATTTACTTTTCATAAATTCGAGGAACTATTTGATTTCTTCTGAAAATTTTGTAATAAATGAGGGAGAAATGATGCCTAGCTTTGATTAGAATTTAATTATAATTCTAGTAAAAGAAGTAGTGTATAGGAAAGGCTTTTGTTCGCGCTTATTGCGTCTTTTAAAAACGTTTTTTATATGCACTCGCGCTTCTAGCCACGAGCTCTAAATTAATAGCCAGGATGCATTGATCCTCCGACAGGCTCCCAACGACAAGGTGGTAAATTTAACAAATATTTATTTAAGGCCAAAAAGGGATGCTCAGTAGCGTTGCGCAGTTGCCACCCGGCTCGTTATCTTGGCGCGTAGGGCGCCAAATTCAAATATTGATGGCGACCAGAAGTCAGCGCATCTCAGCGCTGAACAGCTTTTATTAATTAGGTTTGTCTACAATTGAGTTGTGTAATAGATTATGGCCTTTTTACAATTATAGAATTGAAACCTGTCATTTGCGGAATCTGTAATATACGGAAACCTGCCAACAGCGGATAATTCTCCAGAATTGTTATCCCTGGGGTGGGCACTCATTATTCACAATTACAACTCACAAAAATTCACATAAATCCACACCTATAAAAACCACACCACAAGAAATCAATCACTCTTCAAAATCAACAATTGCAAATGTGTGCAACCCACAACACTCAACACTCAATACACATGATACGAAACCATCACAAGCAAAATAATAACATGTATTACAAATACAAAATAAAGTAAAATTCCAGGCTGAAGAACCAATATGGTCGATGGCCAGGTCTGAGGACCAACTACAAGGTTAGTTTTTTCATCATTTAACTAAACAATCACAGATGAAATAAAACAATATAATAAACTCTATGTAATAAAGCTACTACTGGAAACGCTGCTAGCAATTCACAATGACCATTGACAATGAAATGATTAAAAGAATCGCATGCGAACCCGGAAAATTCAGTTCAGATGAAACTTTATCCCTAGACATGTCAAATTCACCACTCGCCACTCTATTCCATTTTTTCCTAAAGTCCAATATCCGCTACTTTTCTGTTTTATTGCCCTGTTTGAAGCATTCTTTTTTTTATGGGTTTTTCTTCTTCTCTTTCTCTCTTTCGTTCTCCCATTCTTTCTCTGTCTCTCTCTCTCTCTCTTTTAAAGTATCCACCTCTGTATCTAGCTAGTTTTTTTCTTGACATTCAACCTGTGTTTCAAACAAGTTTTTTTGTTGCTTTACTTCGGTATCGGTTGAAATTTCCATTTCGCACTATTCCCTCTCGTTTGTATTGTCTCTGCAGACCTTGTTATACGCGTGCATTGGCAAATTAATTACGCTTTTATCATTTGCACTCAGCGTAAAAGTACAGTGTGTGTATGCACCATGTGTAGGGGCATTGTTGATGGTCTTGGGACAATAGGCAGCTGCCAGGTGCCGTTCTACCGTTTCCAATTTGCCCAGGTGAATTCTGAAAATTTTACACATTCGAACAATTGCTGAATGGTGCAAACACTTTTTCCAATTAAAACACGGTTTTCAACTGTTTTAGTTCATTCATTGACCTAAGCACGAGAATACAAATAAAAGAATATGTAACATGTGTATATAATATTTTCTATACAGATTCTTTATTGTGTTATTGTCAATAACAATCAAAAAATGAAAACAAGTACAATTTTAAAAGTTACACTTGACTCGGGAAGTAAACTTTTGAATGTAAGCCGAATTTAGTCGGCGTTTAGCTCTAAAATTAATAATCCGATTGTAACTTTTCTTTTTTTTATTTTTCATTGTGTATTGAGAGATTATTGAGGCATTCTTTAAAATTTAACCCTTAAAACTTTCTGTGGCGTTTACCAAGGTAGTTTTTGCAATAATTTGTTGAATTTTATATTAATTCTTGAAAAAACGGTCCTAAAAGGACAATGTAATCAGTTGGTGTCAATCTACTGTCGTTTTGATGATGTCAATCTTAGTATTGCCCTCACAAGTCTTAAAATGAAGCGCAGTAATTTCTGTTGTATTTAATTAAGATAATAATGTTGAAATCATAAGGATATATTTTGTTTTTTAAACGCTCGTATTTTTTACAATTTGTATTTTAAATTTTAAATCTGTAGCAAAACTCCTTTTCATAATCGAAACTAAGCATCAATAAAATTATACGTTTCGAAAAATCGTTCATTTTAAAGCTTTTATTCTAATAAAATAATTTCCTGTCTTCTAGAGAAAATCACACGTTCCAAAAAGGTTAATTCTATACATCGATAGCTTTAAAACAGTTACGATATTATCGAAGCATAGCAATTTTCATAATTTGCATAATTCCCAGCATGGAATCAAGAATCAAAGCGAAATCTGTAATTTTCAAAAGCTAATATGCTGCATGTGGAAAAAAGAACAAGCAACGAAATTAACCTAATTCCCTGCTTGCGCATCTCGACGTGGAGTCGCTTGCGTTTTTCCATTTTCAACATTGGCGCATTTTCCTCCCTCTCAAACAGCCCATTCGTGAGTGCAGCCGGCGATTGTTGTTTTTCGGGTGGGGTCGGCGCGGCGCGACGCGACGAGCATTTGCCGTTCGGCTGTGCGCTGATGTTTTAATTGCTCGAAAAACAATGTACGAGCGTTCATCTTCATGCGAGCGCATCGCGAACGACCGTAACGAGCTTTAACGAACCGACCAAACTGGCATTACTGATTGAAAACACACAAACAGCGGGCTCTGCAAAAACATTGCCATTATAGTTCGTGCGGAATACAGACAGCCGGCTCAACGCGGCGTTTTGCAAATAATACAAACGCAAAATGCACTCCGCTGGAATGGACACGGATGCGAAACACGAACACAAACACCAATACAAAAACAGTGCATTGCTATACTAGACTGGATATGTTGCAATTATAATGTGTAATTGATTAGATTTACTTTGTATTGTTTGCTGTAGGCCGAAATATTCACCAAAATTTTCTAATTTACGATGTCCTGCAATAAATTGTTAGTTTAATTGACATTTAGGTTTATCAATAGTTTGTTTTGGTTTTATTTATCGAATTTATTTTATTTTATTATATAGTTTTATTCATATTTGCAGAATTTAGAGAAATATTATTAGTCTAAAGCAATAAAAGAAGGTTATTGAATATATTTTCAGGATTGGATGTTATAGCTTAGAACATTTTTTTTTAATTATTTGTCAAAGTATAGAATTGTGTGTATTAATAAATGACGGTTAATCAATTAGGAATATAAAAATTGTGCGTCGAAAAGCTTCGGTTGCGACAGGTTTGGGATCATTTTATCAATGATCTCCTGTCATTCACAATGTTTTTGTGCATGTGTGCGTTTTTCCAGAGCGATGGCAAACACGACCTTTCAATCGAATATCAAAATCTATTAAGTTTGATCGACATATTTGTCATAATATTTTCTATACTGGTATATACAGTATATGAATAAAATTATAAATAAATGTCAACGAACAATGCAAGACGAACAAAACAACATATTGCACCTAAAAAAACCTAAAACTAGATAACAATGAGTACGAGTTTCCTGTGTAGATTTTAATTAACTGTAAAATATCTTTAAATTATGAATTGAAATCTTAACTGAATTATTCGTTGTGCAGCTAAACTTATATCTAAAAATTAGAAAAAAAGAAATCCGGATTTTTCAGTGTTTTGTACACTTTGCGCCATCTACTGAAAATACAATGAAATTCTTGGTGAGACGATACAAAGTTTAAAACGTTATTTCATTGTTTAGGTTAAATAATAAGCATTTTTCATCATACTCTTCTCCTTCTTCTTCTACTTCTTATTCTTTTTCTTCTACGTTCACCCGCCTTGTCGCTGTCCGGGCATAGGCATGTGGCCTGTCGTTCTTCTAAAATTACATCTGGGTAATTATGAGCATATTAATTCCCTTTGCGTAGGTTGCTAGCGCTGGATATCATTTCGTCTAAATTATTATGATAAGCTAATAAATGTGTTTGGATATATTATTATTTTGTATTTCAATTGTAATCATTGATTGTTGCTTATTTGTTGTTGTTTGTGCTTATTTGTGCTGTTTGTCAAGTATATAGTATCATATATTTGAAATAGTCTTGTCACTTGTTGATAGAACATGTTGAATAAATTTTTTGATGAGTAAAACACTTATTTCATATTTGTAGAACTGAAGAACAAAATCATTTAGCAAGTAAACACCTACACATATTTATATTATTAGGTGTTGTAATAACGAGCAACTAGACGAAGAAGTTCGTGGCAAACCAAGTAACCAAGGCCACGAAGCTATCAGGAGCCATAAACAATATAATATGGAAAAACAAATACCTCAGCACGAAAGCAAAAATCGGCATTTCCAAAACTTGCATTCGCCCGATACTCACGTATGCTACCGAGACAAGGGCTGAAACATCAAAAAGCAAACAAACAATGAGGACGGCTGAAATAAAAATCCTCAGGCGAATAAAAGGGGTGACCCTACGGGACCGAATATGAAACGACACCATAAGAGCTTAATTGGACGTAGAAGATATAGTCAAATGGGACAGGCACAGATGAAGGCAATGGAACGATCACATCGACAGGATGGCAAACAACAGGATGGCAAAAATCAATCGCCCCGTCACCAAAAGACCAGTTGGAAGACCACCGAAGAGGTGGTCAGAATCATGGAAGTCTACGTCGGAAAACGCATGAAGCACCACAAACAGGCATGAGCCTACCGAAAAGGAGGAGGATGTATTGTTTGGTACTCGTTCCCATCTCGATTTGCGGGCAGATCTTCTCCATTTCGTCCATTTCGAGCGCCCTAAGTTTGTTTTCGGATTTTTTGGTGATTTGCCTAAAAGCAAATTCGTAAAAAACAAAATGTAATTGTATATTTCAAGAAATCTTAAATCTTTCTAAATAGACCTTGATAAGTACTTTCCTAGACATTGTAAATCTACAAAATTCTTAAACAGCAAAAACTATGCAGTTAAATAGCTAGAGATCCAAGCCGAACCATTAATCAGCCATAATACTCGTAACACCATTTTGTAGTCTAATGGGTTTCATTTTATATCGGAATAAACTGGAAAACGAGCTCGACGCACTACACAGCGCAGTGCATTTTGTTGGGTGTTTTATTCGCATCCGGATGACGCAAAACCACCAACGTTTCGCAGACGTTAGATGTCAGGAGGAAAGGAAGGAAGCATGCTCGTCGTTACAAGCTCTCCCGACGAGCAGACGCGCAAAAACCTCCAAAACCAAACACCTACCAGCAGGTAGAAGTAGAATAATTCCAACCGGAATATGTCTACTTGACGAGGGGCATACATACATACATAGGTAAATTCACCCACATCTACATATAGCAGAGAAGATGCTCACTGCATCTCGTTGCTAAAGTAAATGTGCAAAGCATGTGTTGAACTGTTGCTGGCAGACGTATTCGCCAAACAGTGTATTAAACATTTATCTATACGCGCATGAGGCGCGAGTTTGCGAGTTTAATGACGATGAGCTAAAGTCGCTCTGCTCTTCCTCGTCGTGGAATATATTATGACTCTATCTTGGGTAATAAAAACCGAGAGCGTACCAATAAACTGCAACTTTCATTAAATTACATTTTAAGCTCTTAAGACTTTGACATGAACAAAAAGAGAACTGCATGATATGGATGATAGATAGGCATGTCAAGGGTACTCGATAATTCCGTGATACTCGGTTTTCCGCCTTGTCAGTTTCGGGTTAAACCGGGCTTTGACTTTGTAGTGTTTAATTCGGATTTTCGTAAAAGTTTCGGTTTCTATACCAGAATCAGCTGATCTTGAATGTATCGGGTTCCGATACCAGCATCGACGTGGTTGCATCCCACTACTTCGTGATTCGAAACGTTCTGTTTTCAAACCCGAAATCAACGCGAGTGCGCTGCGGCGTTGTAAACGAGTTTTTGTCTCATTTAAACCTGAGCTTTCAACGACAAAACCGTAACTGAATAAAACCGAAGATTTATAAAATCCGAAAACTCGGAGGCTCGGCTTTCTGACTAGTGACAGAGTGAACTATCCTAATTTGTACCAATTAAGAAGGAAAACTATTGTCCTGGAATTGTGGTTGATTTTTTGTGTCATTTCCACAATAAAATTTGTAACGAACAAATATTAGCATTTTCAAGTTTTGTTAACTTGGAATTGTCGAACAGTGTACCGTTCTTAAAGCTATTAAAGCAATTTTTGAAGATATGCCATGGTACAGATAAACAATTATGAATTACCTTTCCATTCATAGTCTTCAGCAAGCTGTAAAGCTGCGCCTGAGATTTTTTTAAATTATTCATGTTTTTGTAATGTAATGTATTTAAATTTTATTCATTTATTAACAATCTTGACGATCATTGAGATAGCAAAACGTTCGGCATTTAGCTGACGATAGTATTTATCTCTTTGTTGTGCCAAGAATTTCGATAAAAAGTGGTTTGAAAAGGTTTGATGGGAAACGATTTGGGCACCTTTGGTCTAATAACTGTTATTAGCCTTTTCAAAGTCGTTCATACGGCAATTTGGCGATGACCATGTGATGATGACGATTCCGAGAGAAGGGTGAGTGCGCTTTCGTGTCTACAAACGTTTTTCAAATTTGAATTTTCGGTTCTCATGTATGGTTGGACTTGATTACAGCTTAGAGTTTGGAAACTCTAAGCTGTTACATCCTTTTTTGGTTTTATTCTATCTTGATTTTTAACAAATAGCCGCAACTTTTGGTCTTGCATTGGCACAAATGTGTTTAAAATAGCTAGAAATGGTACAAAATTAATAGAAAAAAATGTATCAGTTATTTATTTCATTGTGAGATTTATAATTTTGAAGATATACAAATTTATATTACACTTATATTAAATAAAATTGCACTTATTTCCAACTTTTAAGTATTCATGACCAATAAAAACCCAAAACTATGCAATCTTATAGAGTGGCACGCGCTGATTCAGAAAATGTCATAAAATATGGGGGTCGATTTTGTCTTTCTCGAGTTATTTTCAAAAATATACAGTTTCAAAATGCAATTTTGGACGAATATTTGACTAGCCCCGATCGGGATGAAACTGACAGAGTATTATCTCAGATGGTTTATGCGTGTTTTCTTAAAATATGGGCTCTATACCTCATAGTTTCCGAGATATATTGATTTTTCAGATTTTGAAAATTTCTTAAGGGGTATCCATTGACGAAATTTCAGTATATATTCATAAATATCTTTCATAATTTTGGTAATTTACACCTTTACATTACACTTATATTATATTAAATTATCTCTAACTTGTATGTACTTATAACCAATAAAATCCAATTTAAATTGTAATTATAAAAACGTTTGTAACAAAGAAAAAAATCTATACATCGCCCGTGGGTGTAGAGTGCACAAAGCCTGAGAATAGTTAATCAATGCGATGAAGAACGGCAACATACCCACTAAAACAATGCCGGCGTCTAGAGGTAACCTACACACATGACGTCTATAATTGATGTTCGAATGTTTAGTTTGATTTTTTTCCCCTGTTGTTGTACTCGTAGTCGGTTGTATTGTGCGTTATAAAACTTATAAAGACAATGCACTACGCCTGGTCGTATAGGCATACAATTAAGAAAGGAAGAAAAGAAAGACTGGGCAGTGCTTGCTTGTTTCTGGTTGATGCATCGACAAAGCGGTACATTGTGTTTTTTGTCTTCGACTTCTTCTTGTATCTGCCAGCAAGCATCCATACATCGATACGGTGTTGCCGAGGTCGTCGTCACATATTCTTGTTGTCATTTTTCCTGTATTGTATTTGGCTTTGATTTTGTAACAATAATGCACTTGCACTTACATCTATGGCGACTCGAAAAAAATAGGGAAAATCAGAGGTGCAGTTTTTGGCAATTTCATATGGTCAAAATTATTCCATCCTTCCTGTGTTCAATACTGTATACGAAAACTTGATAATTCGATAACGCTGAATCGGTTAAGTTATCTCACAGACGTGCCAAGTCTATCAGTTTTTTTTTTCGTGAATCATCAATTGTAAGTTGTTTTTTTTTTGATAAACGAGACGCACCTGATTTCCCTCATACAAATATTCATACTTCCTTACCTTTGATACTTTGATATTACTAAACTACATACAGCAATTCAAAAGCGAAAATGCTACATTTAATACACTCTTAAACTTTAAATAAATGCATTGACTCTGACTCTCCAACTCTTAAGTCATCCAAAATTTCCTATTCATCGAAGAATGGGGCTTTGAATAATGGAAGAATGGCATGAGAAATTAAAGGCTGTGTAAAAATTACGGCGATATTGAATGCATGTTGCATCCTCTGCTTTGGGCTTGTCGCCCCGTGATGCATATTCAATATGCTTGAAGATGGTGCATTCATTTGCGTTCTACGTATTGAGAATTACGAAGTTACGACATAATTGTTAGGTGATTGTTGGTAATGCGTATATTGTGACAAAACAATGCACCATTGTGTTTAATTCTTGAACGATTTGGTAAAATTCCTATCAATTTGCTTGTAATTCAATCTTTTTTTTAATAATTGATAATTTTAGTGAATAATTCAGTGAAATGTTGTTGTAACGAAAAGTCTGGGGCCCAATTTTTTTTTTAATTCATAATAATATTCCAGTTGAAAACTGAAAAATAATAGAAAATATGTAATTTTTGATGAAACATACGAATGCAGGTTTTAATTGTCTATCTATTGATTCTAAACATGACATAATTACTAATTAATTATGTCTAGAGTGTGTCGCCTATTGTTATATTTCATTGTACTGTTTGGTCTTAAACAAAAGAAAAATTAAAGACAGAACTAATGGTATTAAGTATAGTATCAACAAATATTTGCAAATTTAACAATGGATGAAAAGTTAAACGATGGAAACGATCGCTGCTGCTACCTACTGAGACTACTTAAAACCGCCGAAACATTATCTCAAGAGCCCCAGTCGTAACTCAGTCGTAACTCAGTCGGGCCTGTTGTTAATGTTTACATGTTGAAATCGTTTGTATAACCGAAGCGCTAGCTAAAGATATGCGCGTTTTGAACAATCATTGGAATTACTTATTTAAAATTCAATAAAAAATAGAAAAGAACGATCAAGCTTCATAAATTAAATAAATTTAGAATTGTCTTGAAATTGCGTATCAACCTGTGAAAAAAAGAATCGCCCGCCCCTCCTGCCAAACCCTTTTTTTAGGATTTCAGTGTCGTCTCAATGTATTCCTTATGGGAATAATTAAATTTTCATTAGCCTAATTAATATAGTTAAACTTGAGCAATCCTTCAAGTGCTTAACACCAATGAATTTGTGTTTCCATTTGCAACAAACGGTGTTGATTTCACAGGGTCAAAAATTAGTACTTTCCAATGTAATTCCCCATTTAAAAAGTTGAGCTAGCCCTATTATTTTGTCGTGCTAAGATCACAGCGGAAGCACTTTAAAAATCAACTCTGTGTTTACAATAAATCAAAGTATACAAAATATCATGGAGATATCAGTAAATATATTTCTAGAATAATGCGATCGGTGGCTCAATGACTGAAACATGAAAGAAAAGGGCAATTCAATCTTTAGGGTTATATTAACCGTTCGGTGAAAACACACATATATGTAGAAGTGAATTATAAGTGATTCTGGTAAAGTTCTGGTAATATGTTCTTTCAATTAAAGTGATGTTAAAAAATACGAAAAAGACAAAAACAAAGGGCAAAAAAATTAAAGAAAACAACAAAATAATGAATTAAACAAACTAAAAATAAATACAGCAACTTTTTCCGATGTTAATAGGGAAGAGCACCACATTAATACCATTGGCATTGCACATTTGTTGCAAAGTCGTCGTCTGTATGTCCCTGCGAGAAAAGCCTGCACGCCTCCTGCATCCGATTGACGTCGATTAAGAGCAACAACATTCCCGTCTTTATTTATAGATCATTAACTCTTAGTTATCGGACGCGCGCCGACCACTTGATTGACTTTTATTCGCCGTGCCGGCTGCAGCGTCTTCATGGCGGCCCCCGATTGCGCTCCTCCTGCCTGTTCCTGCTAATGTGAGCCGATGTCACTCATCCGATCGCACGCATTATGCTCTTAATAAATTTTCAAACAGCGCATTATAAAAACATCAGGCTGCACGTCCTGCCGTTCGCACACAAAGCCACCGACGATGTCGCACAAAAAATGCGACAAAAAAAATTATATGGGAATCATTCAGCCGAGCACGATCGGTAACGTGAAAGTAAACAGGTAGACTTCGCGAAACTTAGGTTTGTCCATAATTGTGTTCGTAAACTTCGTGAAATAATAAAAGTTTAAGCTTAAGCACTCTCGAATGCGGATAATAGCGAGAGCATATCACGCTAATGTACGCTTTTAACTGTTTGCGCCGTTAGCGCTAAGTAGACTTTGCGTAGTTTGATTAACCAGTAAAATGTGGAGATTATCGAGATCATAAAAACGTGATGATTTCTTTAACTCTCGAACTTTGAATGGTGAAACATGTGTGCGCAAAAGTTTCAAGATCTTTAATTTTCCTCTAGGGAGCTGTCACGCTACGGGTGTGTGTGGGTATTCCGCGTTGAGGATTTGCTATAGACCAGGATACCTTCTCCTGAACCTAGGTAAAATGGGGGATTCGCTTGGCAGCTAGCGTGACGGACCGGTTAAGATCTTAAAATAAGTCTGGTGAATGTTGAATAAACGCAGATTACGGATTGTTGATGAGGTTGGTGATTGAGATTTGGTTTATTGATGTTAATATTGTTTGTTTGCGCGGCAATGGATTGCCGCCACACCTTAATTCTCCAACATTTAAAATGATAATGCCTCCGACCGGCTCAATTTAAATATAAAAACATGGATGTGAATAATTAACGCGTGTGTGCATCATGCAACCCACCGTTTAAGCGCACGTCGTCTGTCGTTTGTTTATTACACTCGCAGGCGAAGCCGCAGAACCTACCACGAAGAAGAAATCCATAAATTTTATGAAGTCACGCATCGTTTGACGCCATCAATGGCGCATTAATTCGCCATCGGCTTTCGGTAGCGCGCACCGCGCGCGGGTCGTGGTCGCGGTCGCATTAAAGCTTTTTAATTAAACGACCGCGCGCAATCGATCAAACGCATCCATCCATCGGGCGGCGGCATTGTTCCATTCGCATTGTGTGACGAGTCGTGTCGTGCTTAATTAAAATGTTTTTATAACTAGGCGCGCACGCTCACACACCTCAAGCGCATATTCAGATTTATCCAGCCGCGATATATATGTTATCCAACAATATGTGTATATGTGTGTACGTTCCACCCACACACCCACACACACACACACACACACACACACATATGCACATATATCGCTATGCGAACCAATCGTGCTAATAAATGGCTCTTCTTGCACATTTGCAATCGACGACCCCAATCATTCAAGCTCGATTTGAAATTATTGTAATTATGTCCCGATCAAACACCGGCTTATTTACACGCGTAAGAATTTAATTGATATCAAACATGATGCGAATCGAATTAATTAAAACTTTTGCGCGACTATATGCGAGAATGTCAAAGGCAAAAAAATATGTGTGTCTGTAGGAGTGTATGTGCAGCAGGACAACAAGAAAAAAATGGAAAGAGCGGTTAAAAGTGAAGTTAATTAACAAATATTTAATTGCTTTGTGCCGCGTGTTCTTTGTGACTGGTGGATGCCTTTGAGGCGCTGCCTTTCTGCCGCCTCCGCCTTTGTGCCGCTTCCGAGTAAAGCAAATAGGGAAATATCAATTTTATAAATGCGTTCGCCGCGTTACTTTGTCAAAGGGGCGCGCAATCCGCAATAAATAAATATAAAATGTTCGAAAGTTAAGGGGTCATGAAAGGCACCAAATGTGTGTAAATAAAGTGGCCTATATTAAACTCGTTGAATGTTCCTTTGATTTTATTTAATTTTATATAGATTCTACTTTACATCGAATGTCATCACACAAGGCACAATGGGGTAAGTCTATAAATGAGGTTGGTATATAAACGGGTTTTTAATAAACAAATATGGAAGAAACTGGTATATTTAACATTTCCTCAAGTATACGAAAGCGAAACTTCTTAATAGCTTCGATGTACTTACCCCACTCCACCTTATACAAATCATTAGGGTTGAATATTTCAGAGAAGCACGTGGTTGCATGCAAAAGATAATAAAGAAATAATTAATCACAAAGTTAATTTTCCGTCTCCGCATGTTGGCGGCCGTTTGCGAATATTAATCATCGACGCAACGAGCCAGCCATTAACTATTTTCCAACTTTTATGCGTTCACATAACCGCAAAGAAGAACTTCGGGTGATCTCTAGATTTTGCATTACGGTAATTACTTGTGTGTAGGTAGTGCAGTTCGGTGGATTACAATTAATTAAATATTCTCACTTCTCCAGGAAAATTTGAACTTCTCAGACGCGAACACCACAATGCTTCGACGCAGTACTGCTGATTGTGAGCCAAAGACTATCAGATTATTTTCCTTGGACTGACTGACTGGACTGAGTTCTTAACAGAATACATAAAGTGAGTATTACTCAATTCACCTTATAAGAACCATAAAAATAGGATTACTTAATAAAAGTCAGTTTTGATGATTCTTAATATTGCTGATGAGGTTCTGAAATATTCTTATCACCGTATCATAATCACGGCATTAGGGCGGTTTGGGGAAAAGTTTCCGTTGTTATTTCATGGCGGATATTCAACTTCCAAAATGTGCCAATCTATCTTATCTGTATGCTGGCAAGACAGGCAGGCAGGACAATATTAACTGACTCACTTGGCACACGCCGGAAGAGGGGAAATTTTCGCCGAAAGCGATAGTGGTGAGCGACAAGCACAGATTAATTATGACCACCAACAATTCGACTTCCTGCTCGTTCATCAAGTTATCAACTGCTTTTCGCAAACAGGCGGAAGAAGAGATAAGGCTAATAAAACCAAATAAAGATGCTTACATTATCTTTTATTCTAGGCTGAATTTATTGTGTTTATCATTATCATTAATTAGTCATTATTTGTAAATTATTGTATAAAAATT
>WSZQ02084802.1:0-15839 GCA_019419845.2 Weissflogia rhopalogaster
TTCACGTTTACTCGTTGTTTAAACTTACGTTTGAATATATATATTTGTAAACATAGAAATGTGACAACTGTAAATAAAAGTGCGATCTCTAGAAGAAGTCATTTCAAGTCATTTTTCTAACAACGGTTTCCGATTGATCGATTTCTAATATCGGTCCAAAATAATCAAATAAAACACTGTCCCAGGAATTTAAAGCACTTTTCACGCTGAATCGATTGGTATATGATTTATACCTTTAAAAATCAGGGAAATGTGAATCAAACTGGAATGTTTAGGACAAGTCATTTTTGAGATCGACAATGTTGATGTTATTAGAGTAAACTTCAATTATATAACATGATTTTTAAACATGTCATCCAAAAAAACGGTAGCAAGTAACTGGGGAAAATTTCATTCTAAGTCAAATGGTATATGATTTGTATATATTGGCGGAAGGTAAATATAAATAAAAGTGCAATTTTAGACGAAATAATTTCAAGTCATTTTTCTGTCACTGAAATCATCGCCGTTATTAGTCTTAACTTTCATGAGTTATAATATCGGTTCTAAGTAATCCAATGAAGAACTAACTGTCGCAGGATTTTAAAGATATTTTCACGCTGAATTGATTGGTGCTTGATTTACAATCCTAGGAATACGGGAAACATGAAAAAATGAAAACCTAAAACTCGACATTTTTTGGAAAAGAAGTTTTTTATGCGATATATATCTCAATAATTTTCCAACTTTTAGGCATAAATGTATATTTCAGAACAAACTATATTTAATGAGGAATCGATCCGTGCAAGAATGGGCATTCTATAATCTGCAGATTAGAAAATATTTTAGAACAAAGTTTGAATTTCACGTTTTAGTTCCGCATTTTGCTGCTACGTGATACCGGTCGCCTGGGAACCCTTAACATATATTTCAATATATGTACCACACATACACGGACAATTCAGATACTCCCCTTGTAAGAAGATCAATTATTGAAGCAACGAAATTCACAGCTGCGTGCCTAGTGACAAGCCACACATGTTGTTGTTGATTTTTTACTTTGGAAATGTTTAGCGTTTAGCACAAAACTTTAATTGTTGCTCGATAAATATACGTATATATACTTGCAAATATTGATTTAGATTTTTGCCAAGCTCTTCTTTACATAATAATGACTCATAAAAGTAATATAGATTACTTTGATCTCATTTCATTTTCGGATAATTACGTATTAATATTTGGAATACAGTTTAAATTCGGAAATTTAAAATGCTAGTATTTGGGCTTTTGACATGAAGTATTTTAATAAATTTCAGACACTGATAAATTAGAGAAATTAGATAGTGATAAATCCTTTAAGGAACTTTCGAAAAGGACACCGAATACCGAAAGGACTGTAACAGCGTCGTATTTAACAAAGATAAACA
This sequence comes from Weissflogia rhopalogaster, assembly GCA_019419845.2. Classification (NCBI taxonomy): domain Eukaryota; kingdom Metazoa; phylum Arthropoda; class Insecta; order Coleoptera; family Staphylinidae; genus Weissflogia; species Weissflogia rhopalogaster. Next base: position 1,407 of record WSZQ02084802.1, read on the forward strand.
AGACATCGTAAGTGCTTACAATTACAATTAGTAGCAGCATATTAGAACACGAATGTATATTAGTGTGGCACACATTTATCGCGCCGAGCAAACATCTAGCGAAAACAAATGGACAATTAATTTATGATATGTCGCACTGAGCAAAAAAAAGTTACATTTCTTTCGTCGCCGTCTCATGAAAACGTGTTTTTAATTAAATACGATAAAATGGAGTGTTATACAACGTATAATTAATATTGACTTGACTTAGTACGGCTCTTACCCAGTGTGTATTTATTCGCGTCACAACGCGCCGCGGCGCACCATGAAACAACGAGGGTGTTCTGAGGTGGTTTAAATCGGCCAAAAAGTCGTCGATCGCGGAAAAGCAGTCACAGCGTGCGACTGTCACGTATTGTTCGCACTAGCGCTGCACTGATTGCGCGTCGGCGGCGCCGGACAAAAACGAAACGTAATTAACGCCCGCTTAATAATTAGTACACCACCGCGCGAGCACTTAACGCACACCACACGCGGTCGGCGATAACGGGGCAGCCCGCACGTTCAAGAAGTGTGCGCGACACTGGCTGGGATGGAAAGTTTTGCCGCCCTGGTCTCGAGCACGTGCCCGTGCGGCCACTAGCAGCGTCTGTTTATCCGGCCGGATCCTGCCACGGGGCACATCACAGCACTTTGCGGCGCGACGTCCTGGCAAGAATTCTCTGATGCGAAAGGCGGCGCCGGTTTTGCGTGATTGTTGACGCGCAGACGAAGGCAGCCTCGGATCCGCGGTTGTACGCTGCTCGCAGCCGACTGCGCGCGAATAGTTTAAACTTACGATTTTGATAATAGATCTGATTAGATGAGTTTGTGATACCGCGTACTCGCCACGGCAATGGACTCGCCACGGCAATGCGACGAGCTGGGACAAGCTGCAGAGATGCACTCTATCAAATATTTAAAATTTGATAGCCTGAAGTGCGGTTTGAATCAACCAGCCTACCTTCAGTTAGGTTCAAAATAAATGATATGATGTATGACGCGAAAGGGTTATCGGAGACGGCGGTGAGGCTGGTACGGGAGAATGGGGGATAGGTAGAAGGGGTAATGAAGGTGAGAGTCCGGGAAGTTGAGGAGCAAATTAGGCAGAGTCGCATTGAGAGAAGCGCCTATAACCCAGGGTACCACACAGTACAAACTGTGGGGGGAGACCGCGTGCAAGGTGTGCTTCGGAAGTGAGAGGATGGAAAGTGTGGATGGGAGACGAGTTCAGAAAGTGTGTGCTATGTGAGGATGAGAGTGCATGGGAATGAATCAGGAATGGTCGAGAGGTACGCGAGAGGGAGGGAACGTGTATAAATAATGAATAAAGATGATGGGATGTGAAATTTGATGTTTGTTATTAAATTTCTTTAATATTCGTTCCAAATTACCTTGATAATTTGAACGCTGCTAATCTGTTTTCAAGCAAATTCCACGTATTGTTCAGGTAAAAAATGAATTGAGAAATAATGAAAATGACGGTAACTTTGTCGATTAATTAAATTGACAGCTTATTTGTGAAACCTTGATCAAATAAGTTTATAATTATAAGAATAAATCGCACATAATTATAAAATTAATGAAATTCTGTTGATTATTGAAATTCCCTGCTCAATTTCACATCATAAAAATCGGATGCAAATTATCGTGAAAAAAATTATATTAAAGCATATTGCTTATGAATTATAGTCTTCTTTTAATTAACGTTAATGACCTTCGAAATTTCTTTCCAGACTCATTGTCAGAGCAGAGTGAGTCATGGGATAAAACTTGAAGAGGCTCCTTTCAAAAAATTTGATGCTTCTTAATATGATTAGATATTCTTTCATAATTTGATCCTGTGCAGTCTTACAAATTGTCAAAATTTATACTGTCAAAATACTATACTCGTATTTTCAGGTAAAAAAATTGAGAAATCACGAAAGTATCTGTAACTTTGTTGATATAATTGAAGAATGATTGAAATGATGTTGATTATCTAAGGCTCGGCTAAATCAAAAGCAGCGTCAAATTGCCGAGCGCTGGCGTGCGCCTCTTGATTACACTGCATAAGAAGGTACAGGAAAACGTTTAAATTGTGGGATTTAATTACATATTTAGGTATCAGATTTGTAAACAAACGAACGTGGTAAAACGCGATTTATGTTGACATCTTGAGTTGCCGGTTGATGGTGGTGTCTATTCAAAAAATTAAACATTTTTAACGAGGATTGCAATCATATTTCATTATCAAATTTTCATCAATTGACACAGAAATTCTGTGCGAATTCATTAAAAATATTTGTGTTGATTTGTAAGAAAACAACCGATAAATGCATGAAATATGTTATAAAACAAGGTATAATCGATAGCTGCACAAAATTAATGATTAATTAATGAATAATTAATGATTAGAACAATATTAATACCATGTTAAAGTACAAAAAAGGGGAATAATTTGATATATGTGACATATTGTTTGATTGCCGGATAAGGGTGAAAAACCCCTATCAGATTCAAAATGTTATAAATCAGTTCATTTTAAAAACAGTATAAAACAGTTTTTTCGTAATGGGATTGAAGTTTGATACCATGAGAAAGTAGAAGAATTGGAGAGCATTTTGATGTTTGTTTCATCATCATACCTTCATATTTAGTACGAAAAATCTTGAGCAAAAGGACTCCTCGAAAATTGCAAAACGTGCGCGCGACGTCGCTCGCTACGAGCGCGAATGTATTGTGGCCAAAAACGGTCGTTTTTGGACACTGTGCGCCGTTGGCGTCGGGCCGTGAAGTACACAAACTCAAGTGGGTTTAATTTCCCAAGACTCGGCGAGAGCCGAGTTTCATGCTTTTGCTCTTCTGATCGCTGAATCTCGTTAGGTTAGCCCGCTTCCATTGAAACAAAGGTAATACAAATCAGATAACCAAACGCACGTGTCCGGTGTGTTCAACAAGCAATTTCGGCAAAACATAGCCTGATAAAATTGCAAAACGAAAAAATAATTTTTCAGGAAAAAATATTTTGTTAAAATAAACAAGATAAGTTGTATCAGCACACAGTCACGTCGGGCCGTGAAGTACACAAATTCAAATGTGTTTAATTTCCCAAGACTCGGCGAGAGCTGAGTTTCGTGCTTTTGCTCTTCTGATCGCTCAATCGCGCCAGGTTAGTCCGCTTTCATTGAAACGAATGTACTACAAATCAGATAATCAAACGTGCGTATCCCGTGTGTTCAACAAGCAATTTCGGCAAAACATGGTCTGATAAAATACGAATTGGCAACTTTCCCTTAGTGATAATTAGTTGGTTTCTACTCATGGGAGTATACAAAGATTGTAACTTTATGATGAAAAAAGAACGAAACAAAAATGTTGAACCATTCACAAGATACATCAAAGTAAAAAATATTGATTAGAGATTTTTGTAATTTGAGAAATGTTCAATTTCACATCATCAACGACTAGGTGTACAATATTAGGAAGAAATATATACTGTAATCCCTTGATTATCGTGGTTATTAATAATATAAATAAAACAGGTCTAAAAATTATCTTTGGCCAAAAAATGCACAAATCTACAATTTTAACTGTGACAAAATTCGAAGTGAAGCATCCTTCAAACAACTGGTTTGCGTCCAAGCCTTCTTCTTTGCTTTCCAAATTACCCAAAGAGATTCCTTTTTAAAGCCTTTGAATTCGCCAGGATTCATCGACCGATAAACTACCATTGAAGAGAAAAGGCTCAAAGCTTTAGCTTTTACGTTATTTGAATTAATAGGAATCCGTTTCTGTTTGCAGTCTTCAATCTATATGAAAAGTAAATCTTCTATTTTATTCATTATAAATTACATGATTTGGGATGTAGAAAAAGAAAGTTTGCCTGTCAGTTTGATTTAAAAACTGAATCATTGACTCCTTGAATCCTAATTTGCAATCTGTTTGTGTTTTGGAATCACCATTACGAAATCGTTTTATCATATCAAGTTTAGTATCAAAAGTATTTACGTTTAAGCTGCTATTTCTTGTCCATGTTTACGCCTATTATTTTGAAAAATAGTAATAAAATGTTGTTCACAATAACGTACAAAATTCGGAATTAATCGTGTGGAGTCGGTGCGATCAGAGCGACATCAATGTTTGAAATAGAGGCTAGATTGTCGCACAGGCGCTGAAAAAACAGCGATAACTAAAACCGGGTTTCAAATCTTACGGCCGCGGTAACCAAAACCGTGTATCAAACCCACGCTACCGAGGATTGCCTGTATTAAAGTACATTACTTAAGATTACGTTTTTAAAATTAATTAATAGTTAATTATCTTTGAAATTAGCTTTCTCGACTCCGAGTAGCGCCCTGGGATAAAGTCTGAAGATGCTCTTTTTAAAATTTGATGTTTCTTAGAATATCAAGTTATTTTTCACGTTTTGTATCTGTGCATCTTAAAGTGTCAAATTTCCTAGTAATTCTAAGTTTGAAAAAAAAACAATAACGCAAATCGGTATTTCCAACTAAATACACACAGTGTTTATATTAAAAATTAAACGAGACATGATCAAACTGACTAACTTTGTCGATTAATTAAATTTACATTCCTGGTTATTTTCGAAACCATGAACAATCATGTTTATTCATATACAACTATCACGAAGAAATGTATGTAAAGCACATTAATTATGAAGTAAAACAGTTTTTGATTAATGTTAATTATCTTTAAAATTTGCATTGTAGACACAGAGTAACGTGATGGGATAAAACTTGAAAAGGCTCATTTTAAAATTTGTTATTTCTTAAAATGGAAAACTCGAAATTTGCTAATCCTTATTATTCAAAATGTTCTTCCTAATTTGGCAACTAAATAAAAACAGAAATGCTAATCTGTTTTTCAAGCAACTTCCACATATTATCCAGGTAAAAAATAAGCAAATGAAGGAGATTAGCATGGAGATCCAGGGAGGCAGCAGGTCGAGGTGAACGGCAGGAGCTGGTCGTCGGGCAGGTCGTGGATGACGTCAGAGTGGTCGGTGGAGACGGCCGGCGAGAGACTCTGTGTGGACTTTCGGAGACGGCGGACTCTCTGGTGGCGGCCACTGAGGACGGGCTCGCTGTTGATGGACTTCAATGTCGAACTGACTCGAACTGACTGAGCGACTGAGTGAAGGTGATGGTGGATTCGTTGTTGGCGATGGCCTCCACGTGATAACGGCTAGCTGCTGAAGATGGTGTCGCAGATGATGACGGCTTGCCGATGCCGGAGTCTTGGATTCACTGACTGAAGTTGGTGACGAAATGTCGACTATATATAGTAGGTGAAAATGCTGACGCGACCATCTTTTGTTTGCTGCGGATTACGTACGTCTCGATCGTGTCAGCATTCTCGATGTTTAGTCTCGGCGAATGTTGATTACGTGCTGATTACGGATGGTTGATGCGGATGGTGATTGAGATTTGTTGATCTTAATATTGTTTGTGCGGCAGTGGATTGCTGCCACAAAATAAATTGAGAAATTATGTAAATGATTGTAACTTTGTTGATTAATTAAACTCCCAGCTTATTTTTGAAACCTTGAACAATTAGGAAATATTGTTGATTGTTTAAGAAATCTATTTTAAAGTTCATTACTTATGAAATAAAATCAATTTTTCTTTAAATTAAAGTTAATTATCCTTGAAACTTGCTTTGACGACTCAAAGTAACGTGATGGGATACAACTTGAAAATGCTCCTTTTAAAATTTGATATTTCTTAAAATGTATAGCTATTTTTTGTGCCTGTCTTTTCCAGGAAATTTGCTAACCTTTACGGTATTCTTCCTAATTTCTAATACAAATTTTCTTCCCAATTTGACAACGAAAAAGAAGACAGAAATGCTAACCAGTTTTGCAAGCAAATTGCACACATTATTCATTATAAATAATTGAGAAATGATGAAAATAACTGTAAATTTGTTGTCTAATTAAATTCTGAGTTTATTTTCGAAATCTTGAACAATTAGGTTTACAATTATTGCAACACATAACGCATAATTGAAAAACTGTTGAAATATTGTTGATTGTTTCAATTCCATGTTCAATTTAACATAATCAACATATAGTGAACATGCAGATTATAGTAAACAATCTATAATAAAGTATGAAATAAAAATCAAAAATGATAGTCTGTTTTCAAGCAAACTGCACACATTATCCATGTAAATAAATAATTGTGAAATGATGAAAGTGACTGTAACTTTGTTGTTTAATTAAATTCTGAGCTTATTTTCGAAATCTTGAACAATTAGGTTTGCAATTATTGACATAAAGCATGCTTGAAAACGATTGAAATATTGTTGATTGTTTAAATTCCATGCGCAATATCCCATCATCAAGTTGCACATTATCTCGAAGAAATCTAAATTAAAGTAAATTGCTCATGAAATATAATCTTTTTTTAATGATTGTTAATTATTTTTGAACTTTGCTTCGTAGACTCGGAGTAACGTGATGGGATAAAACTTGAAGATGCTCCTCTCAAAATTTGATATTTCCTAAAATCTATAGCTATGTTTTATGCCTGTGCCTTCCTAGAAAATTTGCTACTACCCTTTCTGTCCTATTTTTCTGTGCTATTTTTTTTCAAGCATATTGCGCACAAGCATATGACTGTAACTTTGTGGTTTAATTAAATTCTGAGCTTATTTTCGAAATCTTGAACAATTAGGTTTGCAAATATTGACATAAAGCATGCTTGAAAAATGATTGAAATATTATTGATTGTTTAAATTCCATGCTCAATATCACATCATCACCATAAAGTTATACGTTATCTTGAAGAAATCTATATTAACGTAAATTGCTCATGAAATATAATCTTTTTTCTTAAATTATTCTTAATTGCCTTTGAACTTTGCTTTGTAGACACGGAGTAACATGATGGGATAAAATTTGAAGATGCACTTTTGAAAATTTGATAATTCTTAAAATGTATTGGTATTGTTCGTACCTGTGCTTTCTTCCTAATTGCTAATCCACATTTAATTTCCAACTTGACAACATAATAAAGGACATAAATGCTAATCTCTCCAGTGTGCTTTAAATTGCAGACATTAAGCAGGTAAAAAAATAATTGAGAAATTATGACAATTACTGTAATTTTGTTGATTAATTAATTTCCCATTTTACTTTAAAAACTTGGGCAATTAAATTTATAAGTATTGAAACAAACACTGTATAATCGAAAAATAATTGAAATACCTCTTGATTATTTAAATTTCACACTATATATCTATATAATCTGTATAAAAGTACATTAATTTTTAATTAAATTCTAATTTCTAAATTAAAGTAAATTATCTTTGAAGTTTCCTTTGAAAACTCAGAGTAGAGTGATAAAACTTGAAGCCTTTTAAAATTTGTTATTACTTAAAATGCCTAGCTATTATTTTACATTTTGTACCTATGCATTCCTAGAAAATTTCATATTTCCTAGTAATCCTTACATTGTTTTTCAAGTAAATTTCACACATTAACCAGGTAAAAAAAAATAATTGAAAAATTATCAAAATGGCTAGTGGTGTGCGTGGCGTAAAGGTTACGCATAGTCGTTGTAACGCAAACGTCCCGGTTCGATTCCCGGCGTCGCTATCCTCATATGCTAACTCACGTACGGCGAGACCCTATCGGGCGAGGGGAAAGCTAACGTGTTCGGAAGGCGTTGAACGCTACAATTAAATGGGAGTCTGTGAGTAGAGTAGCGCGATTTGAGAAGAAACTGGAGGGAATGGGGAACGGGAGATTGGTGAAGGAGATGTGGGAATGGTGTGCAAGGAAAGGGGTGAGTGGATGGAGAAAAGCAGAATGTGGGTATGTCTGAACAGGCAGTGGAAGCAATGGTAAGCGAGTCTAGAATGTTGGATTGGTTTGTGCGTGAGAGGGGTAGAGAGGTGGAAGAGCAGAAGCGCCAAGAATGTATCGGAAACAGTGCGTATAACCCAGGATACGGCCTAATCAAAACAATAGCACGGAGACGCGCCTATATTGTTAAAAAGAACATGATCGTAGAAGAGAAAAGGATTATGGCCAGGGCTAGATGTGGAACAGAAGAGCAGGGAAAAAAGGTATGGATGGGGTATGAGTACATGGGGTGTGTGTGGTGTAGGAGCGGTGTTGATGCGTGGGATCATCTTGTTGTATGTGAGGGGGTGGTGAATGGTTTGGAATGCACGGGTGGGAATGTAAAAGAGGAGTGGTTGGGAGAGGGAGGGTAGAGTGTGACAATAGTGAGACCAATTGTGCAAGACAACTGGAAGCGAAGGAGAGGGATGACATAATAGAGTGGTTTGGTATACAGCATGTGTATTGTTATTGTTATTTATTTATTTATATTTTTTGTTTATTTGGTTTGTAAATTTTATTTTTAAACGTTAAAGGTCCTGACGAAAAGGGGTCAACTATCAGGAAAGCGATAGAGTGAGAAGAAGAAGGTCGTAACCGTATAGCCTAATGTCGGGTAGAGGTGTATTTTAGTATACATCTTGTTTTTGTCAAAGTTGGTATTGTTATTGTTGTCATTTAAGTTAATAATTAGGTTTAATGATTAATATGTTATATTATGTTGATATTTTGAAGTGTAATATTTAATTGTACAAGGAAGTATCAGATAAGAGGCAATGCCAGTAAAGGTTTCCTTATTATTATTATTATTTTTAAATTGTTGTTGAGTTTTTCAATGTAATTTAAAAGGTTACTGGTGCAGGAGTTTGTAAGGGTACAATTAAATGCGAAAATAAAGGTGATCTACTACTAATTTTCACATGATCAACTACTAGGTGAACATTATTTTGAAACAATTTATATAAAAGTACATTGCTTTTGAATTATAATCTTTTCTTTTTCGTTTTCTTAAATGAAAGTTACTCTTTGAAATTTACTTCGTAGACATGGGGTAAAGTGATGTGATAAAACTTGAAGATGCCCCTTTTGAAATATTATATTTCTTAAAAAGCTATTCTATCATATTTTGTAACTGTGCAATCCTAGACGATTTCATATTTCCTAGTAATGCTTACTATTCTTTCCAAAATACTAATTTGAGAATTTAATAAAAAACAGTCCTGTGTGGAAGGGGGAGAGATTCCTGGGAGCATGTAGGGAATGACTGTATAGGAATGAAAGAGAAGTGGGCGCGTGATAGCCATGCGAAAAAAAAGGGGAGTGAAAGAGTGACTGAATGAGGATGGAAGGGGTGGTGGCAATTTTGAAAGTGTTAACAAAGCGGAAGGAAGCAGCGCGAACAGTACTCTTACCCACCATCAACTACGGGGAGGCGAATAATTGAAGGTGCAATAATTGAAGGGCGTGAAGAGAGTGAATTTACAGAAGAAGTTGTTTAACTACTTTTGTTGAAATTGCAATTTTGTTAATTAATTAAATTACCAGCCAACAATGAAAAGCGTAACAAAAATTATCTTACATGAAATAATATTATTTTAGAGCATATCGTTTAGGAATTACAATGTAAACAAAAATCGGATCACGGATAGCCTCAATAAAAACTATAAATTAAATTAAAATTTCTTTTTTTTTTTGTTGTTGAAGGAGAATCGCAATTTTCGAAATACAATCTGTTAATTAGGCCAGGATCACACTACAGAGTTTGGTAGGTATTGTTCTCCTTGTTTCTTGGTATCGTTGCTGTTGAATTACAATTGTGCTTCCAGTTTCCACCTGATGGGACACTCAAATCCTCTTCAGGGCAGTTTTTGCAGTAATCAGACGCGCATTTCGTGAATGCTAATTGTACGCAGATTAAGGCAGGTGCGTTGCGGGATCATGCGACATCCGCGAGTGCGATTCCTTGTGCACGAAAACACGGCCGGGAATTTAACTCGCCGTCAAACCGGTTGTGTGTATGCAGCGTGCCGGCATTAGCCGTCCCAGGTAGGCACACCCGATTCGGCGGTAATTATTTCTTCACATCTTAATTTATTTAGTGTTTTTCCAGCAGTCGCCCGAAAAACAATCCGATGGCAAAATCCGAAATGGCCAAATTTGCACAAAAAAACCTGCAGCGCATAATGGCAAAGCGCACTCATTAGACATTCATGTATGCGACTGTTTTCCAAAGTTTTATTAACGCGCATATTGATAGTGTGTATGTGTGTGTATATGGATGCATTAATTTTTATTTTTGGCGGGCGAGCAATTAAATCACGTTTTAATCGAATTTTGTACTAGCTGTTAACGCAGCGGTTTTGCCGCTTTTTCAAACGAGAAACGGCTTCACTCTTGAAAAGGGTGCGAAACCATGCGTGAATAGGGATTGTCCTGCCGTCCGCATTCGTGTAGAAATAGGGAGAATGGCACGCACGATTCGCCTCTACCGCCGCCGCCGACGCCGGCGGTTCGCAGAAGTGATCTGCCTCCCGGCAGGGCCACCACCGACATTATGTAAAACATGCGCGTCGTGTTAATCGCATAAATGAAATTTCGTCACAGAGTGTACTCGATGCACGCATATGTCTAATTGCTTTTTCCAAGTCAATGTCACAAGTATAAATTGCATTAAAGCGACTAATATCAGATAGGAATCCAGAACAAAAGGTGAGAAATTACACGGACATTAATCCACAATTCAACCTTCCAATGCTTTGGTCAAAATTAGTTCTTTTCCTTGGGTTAGTCTATTTCAGGAGTGCCGAACCTATATGGATGCAATTTGTTTTACAGATATCTTTCAAGACGCCATTGATGTGCCGTCAAATAGATAATTTTCAATGATGTTAAGAGGTAAGTAATAGAATTGCATTGGATCGCTGTGTCAAGTACAATGTACAAATAATAACTCTTTAACACCTCAACCAATTTAGGTCTTTCAGTGATACATTGTTTATTTATATACATTTTATTTTGAAGGCATAGTATTGTGTTGTTGAGTTTAGAAGAGTTGCCTCGTGGTTTACTTGTTGTGAATGTAATGAGATGTGCATAATTCACACTGGTGGGTACGCACCCCGGGGATTCGAACCCGGCCGACTAGGCATGTCAGACGATGATGAAATATCGATATTTGTCGAAATCGATATTTCCAATTTTTCGATATATCTATATCAAAATATCGTCTTGAAAATATCGATATTATCCATATCGAACAGGTCGAAATTCCACAGGAACGGCAGCTATAAATGGGTCTCAAAATTAATTACAATTCCCAACAATCTAACAGTGATAATTAATTTACTTGGAATCTCGGACTCATGCAGAGGCTATAGGGGTGTTACAAGTTTATATTCGTGATTAGAATAATGATGTCCAAACTGAGAATAATTTATATTTTTTTGTGATTTTGATAAATGAAAGAAATATTAATATTTATATTAAGTACTAGTCGATATTTATATTAATAATTTTAAATTTTTATGTTATGTTATGCTATTGCATTAACTAATTTTCGATTTTGTGAAAAATTCGCTATAAATATCAGACCCCTATGAGTCTTCGCTAGAATTCACCGTTTAACAGTGGTTGGTTTAATTTTAAATCATGTTAATCATGTTATGGCGGTAACATCAATGATATATCAAAACGATATCCAAAAAATGGATACCAATATATCGATATTGTGGAAAATGAAATTATCGACAAATATATACGGATATATCGATATTTATCAATATCGATATTTTTTGACATGTCTAGAGTGTACTTCTTGAAATATTGGCAATGTGACTTATTGTGGAACCGATCTATGAAAAAAAATAAATTTTAATTTGCACAAACTCTTGACTGGGAAGATGTTGACGCGGACGTCAAAAACAGATAAATTCGTTTCAACAGTGAAGAAAATGGTTGTGGAAAACCGTCGAATGACATTTTTCGATTGTTTTGACATGAAACGCGAATCTGCGTAGTACTTTCGAAACTGCTTAGTTCTGTCAAAAAGAACCATCACATAAGCATGACTTATTTGGTCAAAACCAATAAATAAATTCATTCATAAATGTTTGAATGAACAAATCTTAATTACTTTTAGTCGTACCATTCGAATATGTATTAAAAATCTCCACTAGGGGTGGGGTTGGGTGGCTGAGTATACCACGATCATATTTTGGTTACTTTTTGATTACCTACAATTTTTCCGTAGAGGGCATATTTCTCGAGATATTTAAAGTTTTCACGTCAGAAAAACTCACCCGGTTTATGAAAATAATAATTTCTTAATCAAAACGTTATTGAAATGTATACATTAACAACAGGAGTAGAAAAATCTTAAATCTATCGGGGAGTACTTTAATTTTTTTTAAATTTATTTATGAATATATCGTTTTTTTTTCCTAAAAATACAAAGTCACGTTACTCTTTGAACATATTTGTGTTCGTATTTAACTATTATACCAAACCCATTTCACTCATTCCCTCACTACCGTACGTAATACTTCCTTCTTTATTATTTTGAACTAAAGTGCGACTCGTTCTTGATCGGGTGCATGCTTTAAACATTGTGTCACGTGCTTTCAATGGCACGCATGCCATGGTTCACCATCCTTGGTCTATATTAACCCCAAGGACAATTTATGTTTAGCGTTTCTGATCTCCCGTTCTTCGCGCTCCACGAAGAATTATCTACATTTTATGCGCGTTGGTGTGGTTGAACGGTTCTACGCAGAAAAATGCGATTGTTCGCGTTGCTGCGTTCCAATTAAGGCAGCCGTTTAAACGTGTGTTTCCGCGATGGAGACGGCTGTCGCTATGAAGAAGTTATCAGCGTAATATATTGACGCTAATTAAAACAATGACGACGTGGACGTTGACGGCGCGGTACGGGGCTGCGCGGTTTTCGTGAGTAATTTATGGTCGTCGAGAGAGGGAGATTGTTTCTAATGAACTATAATTAAATTTATCCGTATAATATAGCGCTGGTGCGCGGTTTGCAATGTCCTGCAATAACCAGCCGACAACGAAACACACTCGAAGTAATTGCAAAAAGTTGACAAATAAATACGAATATAACATATTTTGTTCGGATGGAGGCAGATATTTAAAATGGAAACGGCCAACAACCTAATTGGTATGGTAAATATCAGCTCGATTGTACGTGGAAAGAGCAATCACATTTAGAAGAATATACTTGACTTGTAAAGGCAGTAAACTATTGCATAGTTTGTACTTTAGTTACAATAAATTAGAATTTGTAATTTAGTTACACTCAGTCCGATTTAGGTACCAGGGGAACGTACTCTCCGTAATTGCAAAAAGTTAACAAATAAATATGGATATAATATATTCCTTCACCCGGAAACATGCATTCAAACCTGCTGTGTTCACAATAATGGAACAGGAAAAAGTTTATTAGAGAATTGAGTTTAACACGCCATCTGAATTATATCTGAACCTCTAGAATTTTGCTATGATAGTGGGAAAATGAGAATACATTCCAAATAAATCTGTTCCACCCCGGGAACAATTAAATGAACATTCTGAAATGCAGAAATTGTGAAACTAATGAGTTTTCTTAAATTTTTACAATTATTTGTTAAAAGAAATATTTAATCGAAGCGATTTTATTCTCTTTTTGTGCATTAAATTTTAATCTCTTATATGGCAGAAGAAAATAACACAATATAATAAGGATACAATATGAATATTTGAATACGTTGAAATGTGAAGAATAAAAAATCTTCTTAGGACAAATTATATCTTATTATAATGGAAGCATCATGTTCGAGGAAAGAAAGAGAAAAAAAAAACAATAATTAAGAGGAGAAGCTTTTATATTCCTATCGATTAATTTTAATTCGTTTCACGTCTAACAAAGTAATGTGCAAGGTGCGTTCAAAACGAAAAATGACTTTTCAAATATTGCGAGGATTGTACATACAAAGGTACGAAGGTGGCAAGTGTTTTGTGTGCAAAGTGACTTTTTGATATCGAAGAAAAAAATGGATCCATATATTTGGATCCATTAAAACTGGAATACGGAATAAAAAAAGTATTTTAGGTACTCTTCAAAGATGCCAATGGTGAGTACGTCAACAACAGATGAAAATATTCAAACTGTGCGGAAAATGGTTGTGGAAAACCGTGGAATCCACTATAAGAGAAATTGCTGAGGATGCTGGCACATTTGTTGGATCTACGCCCATTACGAAAACCACAGTTTGTACCGAAATCGGGATTGGTAGTTTCTGCTATACCGGGTTTTCTTTCTTACGGGTTTGCTTCGAGTTTGAAAGCCAAACTCGCGAGTTTCAATGATATACGTATACGCAAAGAATTTGATTGAAAGCGAATTGAAAGAATTGGGGAGGGCGTTATTCAGAACTCTGAGCAGTGTCGAAAGGAAGTACAGGATAGTTATAATGTCGCGAAAGTAAAAGAACACATCTGTAATCACATATGATATAAAGATAAATCTGGAATACTTATCTAAAATTACATTCACGTTAAGACGGTATTCT
>WSZQ02084824.1:0-15835 GCA_019419845.2 Weissflogia rhopalogaster
TCTAATATGACTAATTACATTGAAAAAGAATTGAATAGAGCTAATGACCATAGCAGTCGATGCTCGGTAAAATAAAAAAAATCAATAAATTATATGTGATTTGTAAGTAGAACATTGTAAACTAGTGATGTAAACTGCGATGTGTGCACCTCGAGACACCCGACAGAAATGATAATGCAAACTGAAGCACAGCACCCCGGTCTTCCCCGCGATGATCACTGGCGCTATCAATCCCAACGGATCGAAAATCCGCGAGACATCGGACGGGGTGGCTCTCTTCGTTATTCGCCCGTCCCTCAGGTTAGGCACGACGTAGGTGTAATAGTCTTGGCCGGCGTGCCAAGATAGACCCAACGTTTTGGTTACCCCCTCTCTTGCTTGCGTCAGGTGAAGCAATACGTCGGCATCTTGTCCGCCGACCACCGTCCGATCGTTGCTCAGCCACTTACTGCGCGGGAAGCCTCCTCTGGCAAGTAACGTCCCCAACTCCTTCTTCAACTGTCTGGCTTCTCCTGGGGTAGGACCTGTCAACACATCATCCATATAGAAATCGGACAATACAGCCGCAGAAGCATCCGAAAATGCGTCTGCTTCCACCTCCGCCAAGCGTCGCAAACACCGAACAGCCAAGTACGATGCCGGTCCGGTCACATTTGTTACGGTGCGCAACGGAAAATCGGGCATCTCTGGTGCACATTCTCATCGCGACAATCGATATATATTTGGCGAAACATTTTCTCGACATCCGCTACCAATACTCCCTTGTATGTACGAAATCTTAGGCATATCTCACCGGTCCCACCTCCAGGACGTCATTGAGTGATGCACCGCCAGTCCCCTTCGCCGACGCATCAAACACTACTCGCGTCTTCGTCGTCGTGCTGTTTGCCTTGATGACCGCATGATGCGGTAGATAGCACCCACCTTCTACGCCGTCTGACAGCCTCACCATGTGCCCGAGCCTCTCATACTCCCGCATGAATGTAACGTAGTCCTGTCGGAGTTTGGGACAACGTTGAAGCTTCCTCTCCAACTGATGTTGACGCTGCACGGCTTGGCTTCTCGAGTCTCCAACTTCCTCTACTCTTCTACCATGTTTAAATGGTAGTTGCACCACGAATCGTCCGTCACTTTGTCGGTGTGACGTCCGTAGGAACCAGACGTCCATCCTACGCTCTTCAATCGACTGTGGAATATGCATATTAACTTCCTCCAGCTGCCAGAAACGCTCCACTGCTACATCTAACTTGCTGCGTGCGGCACACACTGAGTCCATCAACTACGTTTGACGCACCGCACACAATCCAGCCCAACGCCGTCTTCATCAAGCTGGTGCCCTTCTCTGCCGACAACTTCCCTACCTGCAACAGATCCCAGACCAACTCGACCCGATTATGCAGTCTACCGGCGCCGGTTTGTGATAACTACGGTCCACCATAAATAATTTTGCGTCGATGTTACATTTGTCCGCTTCTTGCACTGGAAGCTGCCGCACCACGTCCTCATCCAAGACCAGAAATCGCCTCTGTTTCGCCACACATGCGCCCCCACGCGGCAAAACGTCCAACGCCACGAATTCAGAGCATTTCAGTCTCGCGCTTCCGATGCCCTCCACCACCCCCTCGTACTTCTTCGGCTCACACTTCAGTTTACGCGTCGCGGATTTCGTAATTATGCATGAATTTGCACCAGAGTCTAGTAACGCGCGACATTTTAATTCAACTCTGGAAACTGTCCTCAATTTAACCAACGCTGTTGACAACCACCCTTCAATCTGCTTCGAAACGGAACTCACGCACTTATTTACTATCGGCTGGTTAACATGCAATAATTCGTGATATCTGCCCCCGCACTGTGAACACAAACTGGCCGGACATTGAACGATTCTGTGTTTTCTCCCCAAACACACCATGCACAACCTTTGTGCCTTAACTATCGAAAGTCTTCGTCCAACCGGTAACCCCTTAAAACGTCGACATTTATCCAACAAATGTGATTCGCGACAATGAACACACGCGCCCCCCGACTGTTCATCATCTACCGTCTTACTCGCAACCACATGACACCGCGCAACTACCTGCTTTGCTTCTCCTCTAATTTTTGAATCTCTCTTTGAATTTTCAAATAAATCATCTTTTAAAATTTAATGTCTTGTTATTATTTGAATGCTCACTCGTACTTTTGCCGTTCTGCTGTCAGTAATGTCATCAGTCATCATTCTTTTATGTGGAGTTAGTTCTGGTTCAGAGGGCCTTGTTGTCAAGAGCCATAAATTAGCAAGAAGAAGAAGAACCAACTCTCCTATCAGCACTAACCTTCACCGAACGCGTCCCTTCAAACGCGTTGCATCTCGCCGTCAGGGACTTGTGGAGCTCTCAGTAAGATGCCAGCTCATTCGGCTTCATCGACGCTTCCCACACTAACTTGGTGGCGCCATCTAACTTCGGCCGCACAATGGCTTCCACGAACGCGTCCCTCGTTACGCCTGCTTCGACGCCGAATGCTTCCAAGACGTGTACGTACGACCTTGTTTCGTCCGTCCACCTTCTGAGCGCCATTCCGCTCTGTTCTGTTTCTTCCTTCATCGCGATTTACCAACCTATTGCTGTGCGAACCTGCAGACGTTTACTCTCATACCTCACTACCAGCATCTCCCACGCGGCTACGTAATTGCCCTTAACTACCGGCAACACCGCCATCATCCGTGCTGCTTCCCCGCTTAAGCATTGTTTCAAGTAGTGTAATTTAGAAAAATCGTCTACTCCCGCGTCTTCCCCGACAATACTTAAAAATGCGTCTCGGAACGCCACCCATTCTGAGGTTGAACCATTAACGCTCGGCAAAGAAATGGCTGGTAACCGCAAAGAATGTACTCCCGACGTACCTGAACTACTTGGTGCTGCTCTCGTATGTGCATCTATGATCTTCTGCGCCTCTTCTTTGATTGTGATGTTCAGCGACATTGCCTCGAACAACACCTCATCATCTGCGTCATCTTTTTCTGCAGCGACCGACTTCCAATGCGCTTCTTCCAGCATTGCGCAGACTTCGTCGCTTTCTACCATTCGCGCCCTGGCGCGATTGACGTCGCTGTTCTCCCTTAATGAAGCCAACAACACGTCCAGTCTTCTTCTATAAAGCGCCTTCTGCCTCGACGCCACCGTCTTTACAGCCACGCTTTCTTCCGCCATCTTGAACTTATCGAGTAACGCCCGCGAAACTAACAACGACCCGATTTCTGAAGGACCATGAAGCGCAGCACCCCGGTCTAAGCACTGCTATATTCTCTTGTTCGTTTTTACACGTTAAATACTCGCGTTACTCGCTGAAAATGACGTAACTTAGGTGGAATAAAAACACACTCGAACCTTTAAAACGTATATTACAGCACGACCTTTCGCTTCAACCACCATCACAAGAGAGGCTTCTTCCGCGCGTCATACCATCAAGCTCGCCCACAAGCTCCCCCTACCTTCGTACCCAAAACAACCCACATAACTTGTCCGCAACCAACATTACATCTTTGATAATATAAACTCACAATATCACCTACTCAAAAACTAAAGTATCAACCCGGAATCAAACCACATTACTCCATCTCCACCCAATCCTTACCCTTCTTCTTTTCCACCATGCTCACAATGATTGCCACCGTCTCAGATAACAATTTGCCGAATTCTCCAACCTCATCAAGTCCTTCAAGAACCACGTTTGTTCCCTTTCTAACGTAATCCATTCAGATATACCCCATACTTCGATACTATACATTAACATAGGTTTTCTACATACATTCCATTCTCCTGCTCTCAGGTTTTCTACAGACCATCCATTTCGTTCTTGTCACATTTATACCCAACTACCTTTACACTCTCCATAGTATCACATGCATTCCAGGTCTAAGGCTTAAAAGGCTGATTTACGCAAAAGATTACCCTTTCTTCCAACTTATTCCTCATTCATTGCCTCATTGATTTCTAGGGTGGTAAAATTCAAAATATGTATTCAAATTCAAATAATTTTGAAGAGCCCACGAAGGACAAAGATTATAATTATTTTATAACATTTGCTTATTTGCTATCATTCGAAAGGAAATTTGAAAAAAACATTCGATTTCAAATGAACGAAACTATATGTCGGGATCCGATGATAAATGTTACCGAAAATCGTACATGTTTATTTTTCAAATATTCTGTCACTTGCACAGCACGAGATCTCGGCTGCGACATTCTAAGGCAGAAATGTTTCAAGGGGGACCCTATCTAGCGCCTTCCCTGAGATCAGTCCATGCCACCCTAGAAAGACGCGCCTGCCAGTTCGGAAACTTCTGTTCTAAGGTATTCAGGCTAGGTGATCCATGCTATCATCGTTTAGTAAATTTGCCAACCATATGAAGTCTTGTTATCACCTTGCGTTCTAGCGAAATAAAGCTGCATATCACACCTGTGGGTGTGAGCGATTGTAAACGCGCAATTACCAATGGTAGGACCAGCGATGATTTGTTACGATTGGTGGAGGCTCCGACAAAAAGTTTCCGTAGCCTAACAACGGGAAATGAAAAAACATGTACTTGTGCATTAGTTCATAACATTTTTAGAAGAATAATCTTAGTTGACCATCGGATTTCTTCAAATGTTCACTCAATAAACTGTGTATAGACAGCTGTTGGCTTACAGTCTTGTAAATGAAAATCTTTTGTTGGTACTTTACAAATAATTAAGAAATGAAAATAATAGATTTGTATGGTTTCCAATAAAATAGGACACGCATTAAATCGTTTAAATTGCTATATCATTGTTATGCTTTTCGGTCTATTTCTGCTCGGCAGGATGTTCGGTGCTTCTTCGACAATATGCATTAAGGAAGTGCTTTAGGGCAAAAATTACCGCCTATCCATTATTTGTTTCTAAAATGTTTCTAAAAGTAATTAGTTTATGGTAGCTAGAATATGCAACAAAATTTCAACAATATATGTTGTCTAAAAACGTGACGAAGACTACATCAAGTTCAGTTCCATGGCGGGTTGGTAAATCTTTGGTTGGTAAAATCGACGAAATTTAATAAACATTTTCACGAGGAAAGCAGAACATTCTGATATATGCCTTTTACATTTATATTTTAGCACTTCAATTGTACAATACGTTTAAAAGATGAAATAATTTTTGCAGCATCATGTAAAAGCAGAAATACTGAAGATATATAAGAATTAAAAATATAGACGATCTTCGTCTATATTTTCTTTGTTGTACTTACTTCCCTGACCCAGCTTATATTGCTGAGTGGAACCGAGAAAGAATGTATGGCACGATCGAGGTGTGGATCAGAAGAGAGAAGGGTAAGAAAGAATGGATGAATGAAGAATATATGAGGTTTGGATTATGTATGGCTGGTATGGTTACATGGACACATGTGATCAAGGAATGTATTGGAATAAATGAAGCGTGCGTGCGACAGCTGAGAATGGAACAGGACTGTGTGAAAAAATTGTTATCAGAGGAAGGGGCGATCATTGTGAAAATGATGGAAAAGAAGAAGGATTTGGTGCAGTCGGGGTAATGTTGGGTGATTCCGGCTTGAATATGTTGCCTATCCATTATTTGTTTCTAAAATGTTTCTAAAAATAATTAGTTTATGGTAGCTATGGTAGCTAATACGCAACGAAATTTCAACAATATATGTTGTCTAAAAATGTGACGAAGACTACATCAAGTTCAGTTCCATGGTTGGTTGGTAAATCTTTGGTTGGTAAAATCGACCAAATTTAATAAACATTTTCATGAGGAAAGCAGAACATTCTGATATATGCCTTTTACATTTATATTTTAGCACTTCAATTGTACAATACGTTTAAAAGATGAAATAATTTTTGCAGCATCATGTAAAAGCAGAAATACTGAAGATATATAAGAATTAAAAATATAGACGATCTTCGTCTATATTTTCTTTGTTGTACTTACTTCCCTGACCCAGCTTATATTGCTGAGTGGAACCGAGAAAGAATGTATGGCACGATCGAGGTGTGGATCAGAAGAGAGAAGGGTAAGAAAGAATGGATGAATGAAGAATATATGAGGTGTGGATTATGTATGGCTGGTATGGTTACATGGAAACATGTGATCAAGGAATGTATTGGAATAAATGAAGCGTGCGTGCGACAGCTGAGAATGGAACAGGACTGTGTGGAAAAATTGTTATCAGAGGAAGGGGCGATCATTGTGAAAATGATGGAAAAGAAGAAGGATTGGGTGCAGTCGGGGTAATGGTGGGTGATTCCGGCTTGAATATGTTGTAACGCTGGTAGTAGGAGCTTAGATACAGTAATTTACTTTATTTTGTCCTACTGTTATGGATTATATTTTTGAATTATACATATTGTACTGTGGATCTAATAGAACAGAATTTGAGGACCCGCAAGTAGATGTTAACAACCTAAAACTTATAAGAGCTATCAACAAACCGCATAAATTAAATGCATTTGAAAATACATATATCCATAAAAACAAAAATATTATAATGAATTATAATAATGCGGAACTTCATTCTTCAACCCTTTACGATTTATTATAGGCAATACGTGGTATTTTTGCCCATTAATTTTGTCAAAAAACCCAGCCCCCTTTACCTGGTAAGACCTACCCAGGAAGTTTCCCACTACTAATTAGTCGAAAGTTTGGTATAAATAGCGCCCCAATGTAAAGAAAAATTCAGTATATGCCTGAAGATGGATACAACAAATACGTGTGGGTGCGGGTCCTCAAATTCTGATTATATTTTTGTTTTATTTATTTATTTATTTATTTTAAGAAGTCTATTGGCGGTAAAATGGGGTAAAAAGTGAATGCCAATAAAGATCATATGTTTACGTCCGTTACCATCACCGCTTCGTTACGGTTTAGTACTCAATACTTTGACTACTTACCACAAGGTATAGGTTTCTGAATAGAATATTTCTATTAAGAAAAGTAAGATATCTGGAATTAAAGGTGAATTAAAACAGAAATAAATTATTTTTATTCGTAATTTCTTAAATTACTACTTTACATTACTATTAAATTAGAATTAAAAGTTTAAATCCGATTTTGTAGATTTCTAATTTAATGATGCAAGACAGTTCCAGCTAATCTTCCCCAAGTTGATTGCTTTCTTAGTTTCGCAGTGTTTCAATGCCATTTTCTCGCGTTGAGCAGCATTGTGGTGAGTCAAGTATCCCGTAAATTGATTCTGTAACTCTAGCACGAAGAACAACTATTAAGTTGCATACAAAATAACAAAGTGCATTTATCAGAGTGAACACCAGGAAGCCAAGCTGAATTGAAACTCATTTCCTCAAAATTGCACAACTGTACAGATTTTCCTACACAACAACAAGTAGTTTATTACTTGTATCCTTAGAGCTATGTCACAAAATCCTGTTCATAAATTCTTGAATCTCTTTTACATATGAATAATATTTATTTGAAGCAACGAGAGCGCTGAAATTTGCATTGACTTGAACTCATCTAGCAAACTTCCAATCTCGCATCACAGCCGTCCGCTTCGTTTAATTATAGTAATTGATTAGATTTTCTCGAGGCCGTATTCGTGAAAAGTTGCATAACTTTATCTCGATAAAGTTTCGCAGTGCAGCTGAACGTAAAACGTGTGCAGCTTGTCATCAACGTCGCGGGAGTCACGCGTGAAAAACTAATTCCACTTTTAATTAGTTACAAGTGAGGTGTGCTTATATTAATAATTTTATTAATGTTTCAGACACAATCTGATTGCATACGCATGTTGTAATATAAGTTACCTACTGCGCCGTTTCAGATTTGATTGGTTGCATACAGTGTTCCAAACGAACAGAGCTGTTTTCATAAATTAGCAAAATAATTGCCACGCGGATTGGAAATCAGCGTGTATTACAAGGCAATTAGCGCATTCACACGCATCGCCGAGCATGTAATCTACAATTAATATGAAAGTATTATATACCGATAGCCGAAACTAGAGCAATAACCTGTGGGTAGAGTGGGTGAGAGGATCACAGAAAGGACAGGAGAAGAGCAGGAGAGCTACCTGAAAGAATCGATAATCGGCTCCCGTCGTTCGGTCGACGCTTGCTTGTTGCCACATTCTCTCGTTGGAGTTTGGTATTCAGTTTGCCACCGCAAATTTTGCATATGGATGCAAACGGTTTACCGATGTGTTGCGCTCAACGGCAAGCGGGTATTCCTGTTCCTGCTGGATGAGGCAGATAACGTGATTTATTGGAAATTTGTGGATACGCGTTGATTTTATTTCTTTTTGATAAACCAGTTGGGCATATATTCATTTTCATATTAATAGTTATATACCAGTGCTTTTCAAACTTGTGTTGTATTATATTGTAACATTTAACTTTCGTAATATCATTCGAAGTTTTTTCGTAATCATAGGTTATTAGATAAGTAAAGAAGCTTGAGTTGGCGAACGTGATTACCGATCGGAAAGGCATGGGAGAAATATTCTAAGTGACAAATAAGAATCAATAATAAGTTCTGGACATTTCGGCTAGGAATTTGGCACAGTAAAGAGCGAAGGCGAAAACGAACTGACCTTTCTGTCGATTGAAGGACTTTGTATACTGAAGTTATGGCACAATATTTCACAATTCTAATTATTCTTTCCCACTAGAAATGCAGCACAATAAATACAAACGTCGTATATTACACTTTTCTGAGGAATCTATGTGTCACGTCATATTTTACTAATGTATTCAGATCTAGTAGGCATGTCAAAAATACCGCGATGACGCTTATCTGATAGAAACATACCCGCGGGTCATTAGTAGGACGATTCCGTCCTATTTTTATATTTTTAACATACAACATTATGTTAACTAATTCCGATATTAGGAAATATCGATATTCAAAATCGATATTTGAATATCGATATATCGAAAATAGGAAATAGCCTTTTTAATGTTAATCGGAATTGTTGAGAGTTGCAGTTTCGAAATTTGAAGGTTAGTTAAATATAGTTCACTTAAATAAGGTAGTTAAAATTAGGTCAATGTGAAATTGATTAAACACTAAAGATTTGTGTTGGTGTTTATTCTGTGTATTTTCTTCTTTTTTTAAATTTTAGTGATTGCAATCTTATGATCCCTTAAATATGTCTAATACATCCTTACCTTCTTATCCAGTTCAATTATATTAGATTCGGTTAGAAATTCAGACTTCTTAATTTTATCTAACTCTTTATTAATCAATAATAGCATCCATTGCCGCGAAAAGTCGCTTCTAGTTATTGTTTCGTTTCGTTTGCGATTCGTGCCTTTATATAATTTTCAATTTTTATTTTTTAAATAAATTTCTTAATTATGGAGTATTTGTTCATAACGAAAAACAAATATGGATAAGATAATAGTTGACTTTATTGTCAGAAAAATACGGTATTGTTAAAGTTTAGTGCATTTTTCCGTAAATATTTAATTTTAAACTTATTTTATTCCTATTTACTTTTGCATATATCCCACCATTATTTGATAAATTAAAGCCAATTTTTAACCAAATTTAAAATTTGCCCTGGTATAATTTAAAACGTTTTCAGTATTCATTACTAGAGATCTATTAACCGCGCTAAACAAGCGTTCTCTGTAATTGAATTTAATCGATCTCCTGACGTGTTTAAACACGCTGTACTCTATACATTAAAGAAATTTGTACAACATTACGAAACCTAATGCTAACTTTGAAACTGCGAACTCTTGATATGTTTAAACGCACTTTTTAACGAAAATAAGTAGTTTAAGCGCATCTAAGCACGTTTAATGATATCCCGTTGTGATTAAACACACTACTTATCGAAAATAAGTCGTTTAAACACATCTAATCACAAACTCATTATGTGTTTAAACTCAGTTCTAGGCGAAAAGTCGTTTAAACTAATTTAAAGACATTTTGCTCTTATATCTTAACGAAACTTGCTCATCATTTCAGAAATTTAATGCTAACATTCGAATTGTTGAAGATAGTGATGTGTTTGGACACATTTTTGCATAAGATTAAGTCGTTTAAACATTGTTTAGGTATGTTTTCTCTTAAATTTTTGCGGAACTTGTCCATCATTTCAAAACTCGATGTTATTTAACACACTATTCAACGAAAATATGTCGTTCAAACGCATCTAAACATGTGAGATTTATTTATTTCTCCGATGCTCTACTTCTATAATTACATCCACATATGTCTTTATATTTTAATGAACTGTTAAAACAACTATTGACAGATTTTCTTGAATTGACCCAAAGGTCCCAGTCTCAGAGGGGACGGATTAAACGGGTTCTACTGGAATGTATTCATAAGTTAAAATCACTTAAATCAAGTTATCTTATTCTTAGTCAACTTATTGGAAGGACAACTTAAGAAAATGAAGCATAATTGGAAAATCAAAAAGTTTAAGTTTAACGTAGTTTTGATTATTATTTTATGGACTGGATGATCCTATCCACATTTTGGGATGTGTTAGATCGAAAAATCATTTACTCCTAAAATACTATTTTTCTAAGGCAACGTCAATATTATCAATTTTTCCCCCGATAAAGACTCAAAACATCCACCAATTGCGTAGAATCACAAAAACCCTTCCATTTCAACATCACAGAAAATCTAACCAGATAAAAGAACCACTTGAATCAGACTTTTTCGCCATCTAAAACTACAATAAAAAAAACTTAATCGCTTCTGATGTCGTTTACAAAAAGTGTACGACACTGCAAAGGGCAGAAATAAAGGTGCTGAAAGTAGTAATTCACTTCCTAATCTTCGTTGTTTTATTTTATTCCAAAGTGAAAATAAAAGGATCCACAGAGTGCCACAATGGTGTAAAGAAAGTTGGTAGTAACAAGACTGAATAAATTTACTTATGACTTGAACGTCTGCGCTTAATATCTGAAACTCTAACATTTTCCTACCTAGTTACATTGATATTTTTACCTCACGTGCCTCCTTGCTGGAGAAGTTTTATCCAATATCATGGACAACGTGTTGCAATAAGTCAAAGTTTATTTTTCGTGTTTCATTCTAGAGACCTTTAAAGGTAGAGATAGAATGAGAGCAAATCTCCGAGTTTCTTTTCGCTGGTGTTAACTGTTTAATAAACGCTTTTCCGAGTTTTATACACGCTCGATGTATCCAGGAAAAGGGTGATAAATCAGGGGTGTTTTTCTAGGGGATGCAATTTTTCCTATCGATTTTTACATTTTATTCTTATTTCGTGCAGCAGGTTCTTCATACACTCCTTTAATGGGTTATTGGATTACTTTTATTAGAATTCTGTGTTAGATCAGGTTATGTTGCGAGAAAATTAGATCAACCCTAAGTTACATGTATCGAATGAAGTTAGGTTAGATCAAGATAGCTTCAAAGAGTTTAGTCAACTCTAGTTCAGTTTGAGTACATATCAACAAAGTTAATTACACCTTGATTGGACATTTTCTGAACCCATTTAAGATTATCTCATTTTATTGTGCGTTATTCAGGTAGGATTAGGTCATTTTAAAATAGGTTTAAAAACACAACGTTAAGTAAGTTAAAATAAATTAGGTTATAATAAATCACATTAAATTATGTTTTTATCCAATTTGTGAACTTCTTCAGATCTGAGGTAGGACACCTACTAGGCTCGGCAGTCAATTTTATCCGGCCCACGTAGGATTTTGGCACCCCTTTCCACTTTCCTTTGCAATGAGAATCATCAATACCATGGAGACCTCCTTTTGCAATAAGTATGAAATCTCCCCAATTTATAATTGGCAGAAAGTTTGGACACCTCTGGTATAGTTTGATATAAGACATATAAGACATATCAGTGGCCATATGTAACCATATTGTCCTGATTTGTTTTAGATCCCCTTTATTATGGAGAATCGTCAGGATTATTCTCTGTGCGTAATTAGACATTTGAAATGTATAACTATCAAAAATCTGTTTAGAAAACTGTAAAAGTACAGATTGACTTAGAACATTATGATTATTATGACAATATGACATTACCATTAAAAATAAGTAGTCGATTGACCTGTCACGGCCGCCAAAAAATAGCGCCCTTCTACTCCTCTTGTATAATGTATACGTTATATTAACAATGTTGTTTAAGTTATGATCTACACAACTTAAAGCTGATCATAATAGTACTGGTAGATGATGTAGCTGTAGTTAAGCAAGCTATATAATGAGTTCTTAGTAGTTTATAGCTACTATAACGACTTATAGGTCGTTGCATGCAGCGCTACCGGCGTCGTGCATGCGTGTTCACATAGTTGTCTCGTTCTAAAGGTATCAGTTCAGGCTCTCAACTGTTAGTATATATATTTACGTATATGAATTTTTCATACATATAACTTGCAACACTTCGACCCCACTATTAGAGGGCGCTGGAATAGGTTCTAACTCAGTAATGGCGTATGTTCTAGAATATCAACTTCGAGAAGAATCGGAATCGTTAGCTTTGCGCAGAGGCGATATCGTAACCAATGAGGTTCATCCGAGGTGCGATTATTGCTAGTTGAAAACTTTAACCAATACCCCGCCATGAGGCTGTGAAATACCAGCCGCTACGGCAATTTTTGAAAGCCTTCTCGCGAGGGCTTATAATTGTATCTGAATGGAATCTTCCCTACAATCAAGCGTTTCAGTTTCGCAATTTGGTGAAAGTAATTGATAATATGCGTGGAGAAAGTGGACAATCGTCGCAATTTTATTATACTTGAATTTACGCTAATTGTTTGTGAATTGTGAATTTACGTTAATCAGTCAAAGCAAAGAAAATGCCTAACTGTTTCCCCTATGATCAAGACTATCTTGATAGCCTAAATAGGTATTTTATTTTTATTAATTATAGAGATAAACTTAGAGAAATATATGCAATCTGAAGTTACAATTATTGTTCAGCAATATTATTAAATGAGAGATAAATAAAACTGCAAATATTTTATAAAACATTTAGATATAAATAAATTCTTTGATTCACATTATTCAAAGTACGTTTATAGTAATTCTAATTTTCTTTGGAAGCTCTACTATTTTGATCTGTATGTAATTAGTTTACACACATTTCTTTTAGGCTTAATTTATTAAAATGAGGAGATCTTATGGTATGAAAATCGACGTTCATTTTGAAAATTGTAAAAATAGTTTAATTTACATTTTGAAAAATCAAACTTGAATTAATATTCTCTTCATGTTAAACAAATTTTGCGTAATGCAAAGACTACAGTTAAAATTAATTAACTTATGTTCTTTCTATACTAGGTTTGGTAAATCTTCAGTCTTCTTTAGATTTTTTGTATAAGCAAACAAATTTTCTTCGTTTCCTATGGAATCCGCCACATACAGTGGCAAATAATAGGAAAGACCAGTCGATCCTGCATACAAAAAGGTTGAGTAGCCCTCTTCTATACACTATCGGATTATTCATTAGTCACACTAGACATGTGTCTAAGGGCTCAGATATTGAAACCCCCTGACCGCTGACATAAGAAGGCGGCCTTAAAATTCCACTGGCTCTGAATATGCGGCAGTTTTTGGAAATATGCCTGATTTATATTTTTCAGACGAACCAGTATCAATAGGACTTTTTTATCAAATATTAACGCTCTCCCAGATCATGTAGGTGAGGATATTTTGGTTTTATATTCTTTGTCCTTTATAGAGGTTTTATACTAAATCATTTCTTATAAAGTGTATGATGCACTTTTATGAAACCTCATCCTGTACAACCAAATAACCAATTCTCCATTAGTGTTTCTTCTTTTCTGCTTTTAAACTAAGGCTCCAAATAACCTCTGTCCAATGGATTTATATCGCATTGAGATTCGACCATTGTGTATTTTAATTGACGACAAATTCAAAATGGTTGAGTCGATGGCGGTGGACTTGGTAAAAGTACCGACAACCTTCCATGTGTCCTGCGCCCTTGACTCATGGTGACGGGAAGTACCACAACTTACACTAATATTTATTTTTTCATAAGCAACTATATATAAAAACTAAACACTATAACTATTATTAATGAGATTCCCATTTGCGGAATCTCGGAATTCATAATCTATTCATTCAAACATTTGCAATCCAAATGGAAATTTCTTAAGAATTACATTAGCTCTACAAATTTAAATACGAAGGCCCAAAACACCAACCAAAATAACCATAGCTCATATCTGGTTGGGTTGGCGAGACGATCATGAACTTGGTACCATTCCACGGAATATGATGGACTTTGGTAGTGGATTCTCATTTCTACCGGATACCTTTTTGCGCTGGTGGCCAAGTTGCAAACTCCACGTGTCTTGGGGACCTTACCTTCCTACTTCCAGTTATCACTGCTCTTATAAAGGCTTCTTACTTCGGTGTTGCATCTTATGGGGTTGCTGATGTGGAACTCTTTATCAATCGGTGGATAGTTCGTTGCTGAAACGACCGTCTCTGTAGTTTCGAAGACAGAACGTGTTCCTATTCCTGTTCCTATTTCTGGAACCTCTTAAATTCATTGCTCTACATTTGTTTTCTCCGCATCTTCTATTTTTTGTATATTCATTATTGTGTTAGATGTGGATTTTAGTGGAATACCATGCTCTAGCAATTGTATTAAACATGGGATGAACATATTCGAGGTGTGTGCAAAAAATAAGATAAATTTGAATTTTTCGGAGAAACAATTTATTTTCCCATTTATATTTCCAGTCACTTGCAATAGGCACTTCGGTTTAGATTTCAGTCCTTTCATTGGTCTTTTCAGTTTTGGGAACAAGAAAAAGGTCAAAAAATTTGATTCAATTTTTTGGGCCCTTTTATTCGATATTAAAAAAAAATATATATATATATATATATAAAAATATAATAATGATTATCAACCAAGCAAAAAGAAAAAGACAATGATAACCGACTGTGCATGGGCCGCCAAATGAGAAATGTCACCTAACTTCTAGTACACACCTCGTATTATTTATAAATCATTTCTAACATTTTTATGCCTATTAACTAAATGGTCCTATTAAAATAAATCTCCGAAATCATCGGTCGTTGTACCATCTATCAAATCGATGATTAACACCAAATATTGATATAATCATAATGTACGTGTTTACGATGTGTATTGTGATAAAATCGTCTGCCAAATATTGCCCTAACGAAATGCTGTGCAAGTGATATTTGACAAGATTAGCACGGAACAAATATAACTAATAGGTGTCAGCTTAATAAAAAGAAAATATAAAATTCCAAGTAAAATATATTTCAATGTCCATATTTTTTCCAGAGTTCACATCATATAAATTGCCAAAATTGTATAAATAAAATCATGAATATTCAAAATTTCAGTATATATCACCATATATAAAAAATAGTTGAAAGCACAAATGTAAAAGTGATATATTTCATAGATTGCTATTTTAACTCTCATCATGCAATAACAAATTAAGACTAAAGCTTTGCGGATACAAAGGGTGCCACCAATCCAAAATGCGGACATTTGTAACAGGATCTAATAAAACAGACACGTTATTCTCGGTTGAGGTTTTTCGATAACTTTGAGTAGTGTTGAAGAGTAGTTGAACGCGATTATGACGAAATCCTTGCGATAGCGTCACACCGACTGATGATAGAAATAATCTGAAATCAAAAATAATAAAATAGTTTTAATTATTAAATTATATTTCATCATGAAATATTTTAATATAATCGAATGATTCGGCCGTCGGAGTTTGGTAAAACATAATATTACATGTTGGTGAATGAAATATTGCAAATGTATGTTTTACGGGTTTATTACAAAAATTGTACAACGTACGTTTCGCTTTGCAGCATCGTCAGGTACTAAG
>WSZQ02084846.1:0-15825 GCA_019419845.2 Weissflogia rhopalogaster
AGTTAACACAAAATAATATCCTCGATAACAGTGACTAAATTACAGTTTTCTGCGTGATATACAAAATAAATTGGTTACCGCCATTAAAATATCATCAAAAATTTAAGATAAACATCGAAAGAAGTTGAATTAAACAAGTAACAAATGTCGAAATTGAAATAATCGATTTATTTTGAGTCCTTAATGAGCCTAGAAAATAATTCATAATTAACATTGTAGAAAGATAATATTTACCTAAAGTTATTATTGAGGATAAATAGTGAATTCAAATTACAGTCTTCTGCATGAAATTCAACATATTTTTGTTACAGCTGATACAAATATCAACAAAAATTAATAATATCCAAAGAAATAAGTATTTTAAATAATTAAGCTAAATAATAAAAAGCAGAAGAAGAATTTTAAGCTAGAAAATTATGAAATAATGTATAATCTACTGAAACTAGTTTTGACTTTTTGATATTACTCAAGAAAGCGTTTCACTCGACCACAAAGTGTTGCTTTGAATATTTGAATATAGTAGCTCTCGAGTTTCTTGTATGTTGGCCACTTTGAAGCACTAACTTTGGTCATGGTGTAAATTGTGTAGGTGATAATTTAATATAATTCGGATCAATAGCGCTAAATTCTAGGAAATTGTACGACATAATATTCATCGTTACATGAAGCGTTTTAAAACGGTTGTATGTGAATTTTTAAATAGCTATATTGAAGTAACATATAGCCATGCTTGCTAATTAATTCAAATAATATATTTTGTATGAATAATTAATGGAGATAATAGTGTTCGTATATATTAGTGATTTCTAATTAATAAATAATCATGGGGTCCTTTAAAAATGTCCAATAGAAGCACACACTAGTGTCTAAATGTCCCAAAGGAGAATATTTGATCTAAGGGGGCTTGCTTGTCTATCTTCATAATCCTACGAAACCTACGTCTTCCTAGGGGAATAGTGGTCCTCAATTTAAGAAACACTGGTATGTACTGGTGTATACTTGAATACCTAAACTGTTTTTGGTCTTACTTTTTTAATTTGAAAAGGCGACATTTCGATGCTTTATTACTGACTCTAATTGAAGACATAATGTAATACAATTCGCAATGGAACAAAATTATTTCTTTTTAAAATATTGGTACATTTGATGTAATTACCAACGAAAACACGTTTTTCCTTATTCCTTCCGTGACCCTTCATTGTATAATCCGCCCGGAAACAAGCACCGATTGCGTTGCCCCTGCAAGTTTACCTTCATTTCGTTTTCAGCGAAGACAGCAACGAAGTTATGAGCGGCTTCTTTCCACCCGCCGCCCCCAACAGCCCCGACAGCCATCTCAATGCGGCATAATATTTACATACCGTTAAACGAGCCCGCCGGCGACCGCCCCTTCTGCACGCGGCGCATAATACCAGATAATCACAGCTGCTAATGCTTTCCATAACATTCTCCACCCCTCCGACCGGGAGGCGGCAATGTAGGCAGTGAATTTCACGTTTGGATAGCGATTTATGCGCTATAAGATGTGTTATACAAGTGTACCACTCACACCCGTCTGAATGAACCAATTTTATTCGAAACGCAAATATTATAAACAAATGTTTACTTTAATATTATAGAATTTATTTCTATAAATATGTAGTATTAATATTATTTGATATTTTCAAGGTATTTCCGGAGGTGAACATATTGCAATTCAAATGGAATGTATGGGACGAAATTGAAAATTTAGGTTAAACTTGATAGATTTACATCTCAACATCCGGAACTGGAGCATTTTATCGCATCCTGTGGTGTTAGGATAAACTTTTCAATGAGAGCTCATCCTTTACACCTTTCCGAAGGAGTTTCAAGGAGTGGATCCCGAGGGTGTTGGAAAATTGAAAATGATTTCGAGTTTTTAACACGTTCATCGTTTCTTATTGCGAATTAAACACGTGAATCTCAAGAGATTAAAATGCTGATTGAAAATTATTTGTGGTGCACTTTAAAAGAATTGGAACGTTCCAAAGTTTGAAAAGTTTGGAGAATAACTTTCTATTCACAATAAAGGAGCGCAAAGATTACAGTTAATACATTATTTAACTGTTTTCTCTGAAGACTTCTATTGGGAATATTCATGAAAGTATGTGTATTAGATAAATTTGTATCTGTTAGATCTGCCATCGAAAATCATGCGATCATGTGATCGGTTGGCTTTGCAGAGCATTGCTTAATTTATTTAGGGGTTACTAGCTATTCTCCGTAATCGCAGCCTGCAACTACAACAGATGCATTAGATTGCAATTCCCATTGGACTGTGATAGGAGACGACTCTTCTCCATATATTAAAGAACTATTAAAGAACACTATTTTCTGCGATCCACAGTACAGAATTAGTCCTTGACAAAATAACCTACTATCAAGGATTCGAGGTTTTCATTGGGTGGTTGCCATTAGGGCATGAACATTCCCAAAAGTGTGTATTATTAGTTCTATTGCCCTTATATATCAATTATTTCAAGGTTTTAGATCTTACTTCATAAAAAGCAAATGCTTTGTAATTAAGAAAATTAACAGCTTAAACGTATAAATATTGAATACCGTATACATAGTTAAATTATCTTCTGTGCATTGGATATTAAGGGTTGAAAGTAAACATGGAATTCGACTACACTGGAAACAGTCCAGAAAGGAACTTAAGTCATAAAGAAGCAATTAGGAGGACTAGAAAATATATACATCACTATACAGCGAGATATGAATAATGAACAACAGAGACAGGAGCAGGAAAATTTGGGGTTGGAGTAATTGATTATGTAAATTGAAAATACCTAAGGCCCGCTGGACCCACAGGTTCTAGAACCGTAGAGTGCCATCTATAAGTCGCTTACCTCTTTATTCTGTAAGTTAGCTTTCCAATACTTCTGAATAAACAATAATACCAAAATTAATGCAATTATAAGAAACGGTGTTTCGTGTTACGTCTTTATAACGTTTATTTAATATCATTTTATACCGGTTTCAGTGCCTATGACACCATCCTCAGATGAATAATAGATGTATTGATAAATAATAGAAAACAGCCCACCTGGGCAGCACAGTCGGTAGTGATTCTGCTTACCACGCAGCCGGACGGGGTTCGAGTCCCCGGGGTGAGCACCCCGGCACATTATTCATATTCAAATTCACATGATGCAAAATCACAATAATAACATGTAATACAAATACATAATAAATATAAATCCAAGCTGAAGGACCAGTATGGTCGATGGCCAGGTCTCAGGACTAAAAATACAATTTTCTTAATATAGAACATATATAGTTAATATTATTAAGTTAATTACTATCCAAGGAAGAAGATAAACCCCAGCAAGTTTGAACCTTGAACCTTGAACATATTTAATCCATTAAAAATGACATGAAGCACGGAAGAACGTAAAATTTTCCGGTAATGTGCCAGTAATGGAAACTAAAAGATTTTATAATTAATCAAAAATTAATATATTTTGCAGATTTATAAATATATTTCCTGAAATATAATGTATTTTATTTACATAATTCGTAAACAGTACAACTTAATCATATTATTGATATTAAATATATTCAATTCATTAACTGTATTATCTGAAATTTATAATGTATGTGTCGTGGCAATTGTTAACACACCACAAACTTAGTTACAGACGATCATTATAAGTTTAGGAAACTGTGCCTACGGCATAGTACTACTGCTGATACTCTAAGCGTTTGCTCTCCTTGTATAAAGACTAGCACAAACAGCGTAGGTGGCAACACAAAAAGTTACCCCATTCGCCCCTAACTTCTTGCGTATTATATCCGTGTGTAAATCACACCAACCCGTATTTATTTTGGGTTTTACCTAAAATACCAAAAGCAAATATGCAAAATTAAACGCTCCTAAAATGGGGCTAAATATTATCCTTTCCTTCGTTTTCGCTTTTAGTCTTGGTAGATTTGCAGTTTTCAGTCGACATTTTTTGTATGTTTGTATTATAACGATTCCGGTATTCGTCTGAAGTATTTATATAAATGGTTTTGTGGATTTGTAAATTTTCAATCGGATAGGATAGGAAACAATTTCGAAGGCAGCGAAACGAGGGTCTGCGCCCCCGTCGTCACCGGTTTCGACGGAGGGGATGGCGTTGGCATCGGACGCAAAGTGTGCAATTCAATTGAAAATCTGGACGTGTTGATATGCCGAATATAGAATTGCGTGCGAAGCGCACGGCTCTGCGAACGGATAACGATTCTTTCGATTCCGATGTCAGTCTGGTTGGATTCGTGACCTATTTTTATAGCACCGCTTTGGCGTCTTTACGGCCGGAATTTTCGTTATTTTCACTACTTATCCAAACAAATCCTTTTGTCGACTGGGTATTTTTAAATTTTAAAGAGACTGGAACTGTTTTAAACCTTTTTTCCTACAAAAACCGAAAAATGAAATTGAAACCGGGATGGTGGATTCTCATATAATTTCAAATTAATTGGGTTGCTAACAAATACGCTGCACGAAGCTCGAAAATTAACTGGTTCTCAGATAAAGAAATATATGGGACCTGTTTTGTCTTCATCATCTATTTGTATACGATTTTCCTGATTTTCTTCATTTCAGGCAGGTCTACCTGTCGAATGCAAATCGTTAGTCTAATGAAGCGTTAACGATATATATCAGAAGTATTACATCTAGTTACAGCAATAATATTGTGGTCCAATTTACGAGTGTGTTACAGTTTATTAAAATTGTTATTATCACTGTTATACAATAAACATTACTTCATCTGTCCATAAAACCGTATTACGATCTAAATAATATTATTGAAAAGTCATTTCTTCATTATTTCTTTTTCATTATGCGCTACACATGTTCAAAAATTAATTTATATTAGATGAAATATCAATCAATTACATTAATAACTCGCGATTTTCGCTTATCAACAACCGAAAATTGACGCTATCTTCACATTAAAACAATTGGCATAAAAAGGGCAGGAATTTAACATACAGCTATTTGTTTGCGTCCTAGACCAAGAGATACTCTGCCTGATGTGCTAAACATACTTCGCGATGATGAAATACCGCGCAAAATGATCAACATGATAAACACGCTAAACACAGGAAACCTGATAAAGATACAAATGAAACACGAAGCCGATAAACAAATTTCGTAATCAGGAAAGGGAATAGCCTCAGTCCAATCCTATTAAATGATTTATATTAAATGCAATAATATTAAATGCTACAAAACACTTTTTCTAAGTTCGATTTTCATTTTGATACTGATAAATCCAAAATAGAAATCCGAATTCTTTGATATGAGGCGTTACTAGTCACACTCATGCTATCGGTTTAGCATTTACATCCCTTCAACTACTTTTCCCACTATTCCAAAATTCCCTCTAACCAAATGCTCATCATATGTCAACCCTAACTAATCATTGCATGTATTTCTTTCGCTAGGCAATTTCTTCTACCTTAATCACTCATAATCAACCGGTACCTATAACTCCACAGATATATACTTAATAAATCCTAGACTCAAATTTTATAAATCGAGTTAACCAAAAATTCCAAGCGAGCTAGAGTATTCAGTTCAAAGAATTGACTATAACAAACAAAGTGAATACGATTTAACAACTACTTCACCACGTTTTTTGAGCGTGGTGAATACGACTGAAATTTTAGTAGCTAATTACTAATTAGGTTAGTAACGGTACACAAACATTTCCTAACCCATGCCATCCACTGCCGTGCCCAAGTCTACACTGAACTTTACATTCCACTTCATTCTAATCACAAGCCACAGAGAAATTTGTCTCAATTCGAGTTAAAATCTGGCCTGCAATAGTTAAAATTAACTTCGGTCCCATGAATTACTACAACGAACAAACAAAACGCAACTCAGAAGTATATCCCAGGATTTATTTTACTTTAAGTTGGTGAATTAAAATTTGAATGTCTGGTTTCTTCTTTCTTTCGTTTCCAAACAAAGAAGTACTAAGAGAATATGAATATACATATTTTAAGCTTTCTTTCAAACAAGTTATGTAATCATCGCCGTTAGTAAACTGTAGAAATATTAATTTTTTCATGTCCAATTGTTCCCTGGTCTTATCTGTGATTAATGGTGTATAATGTTTAATAATTATCATTGCCGAATTAACGAGTTGTATGGGTAGTGAATTTTATTCAGTAGTAAAATAAATGTTGGTATTTTGTAAGGTTGTTTGTAATTGTAGTTACTAATTTTTTAAACCTCATAAACCATTTGCGCATTAACAGTGTCTCATGTTTAATGGCTGTCAAAGCTTTCTATGTTTGAAGATATCACAATATTTACATAATATAATATTTTCATACCTCATGGCGATAAATAACTTGTTCAATTATGCAGCTTAAGATATAATTTAAGGTATAATCTGAAAATACTATGATCCATTCCAAGAAGATACAAATTAAAATTGCCTGTGTTCATTAACATGCTTTATATGCCTATGCTTTAATAAAGTACATTAATGGTTTTTAATACTTAATACAAGTCATTAAGAATATGTTTAGTAATTATTTCCGATCTCTTCAAGAAACAAACAAAACTTAAGCCGATAATATGTCAAAGGAATTATTGTCCTTTATGTTTTGTGACTTCCCACCGCATTTGTCCAGCTAATTTCTCGCTTCAGATCTAATGTAAGATAACGTGCTAAGAAAATAAAATTATCCTTATTAACTGTACCGAGCCTTTAATAAAGTGGATTAGTGGTTCCTAAAGTTAAATAACTGCCATTACGGGTATGTTTATAGATTTATTTCAGTTATCTACAAGAAACAAACAAAACTCAACTCTAAAGTAAATCCAAGGATTTATTGTTCTTTAAGTTTGGTAATTTTAAATTTGCATATTGTTTTCCTCCCCCGTCGCTTCACCCCTTTTCACCAAGGGAAACAACGATTAAGAAAATATAAATATTTTCGTTTGCTTAGTAGGATAGTTTCGACAGTTTATGTAGTTTTCGCGTTCCCTGCAGTTTTTACTGATTTCGCAGACATTTTTCAGGCCATTGTTTTGTGCCTCCTCTCTTTACGGAAAAGTTTCACGTTTGCGCGCGACACAAGCGACATTTATTGGTGTCCCGCTGTATCAGTATTCTAGCGCGCAACGAAACAGGCGCCTGCCGTAGTTGCTATAAGGATATATTTCCTTGCTGCTTACGTAAGCAGGGAGCGGTCGTGAACCGCCGCCACTAACACTGCCACCAACGGCGGGCTGGATGGAGCCGGTCACGCCAAGGCGATGCAAAGTTTCGCGAAACTTTAATTCGTTGCGGCTTCGATTAAACACGCTGGTGCTTCGCTATCGGTGGCGGCGGCGTCTTACATTGGCCACATAGAATCGTGTAATTCGTAAGCGCTCATCGCAAGTTCATGCTAAAAGTCATACTACTCACACAATCGCGAGCTGCTCTAGCGATCGTATTATGAATGAATAGACTACTAAAGTTGATTAATATATTGTAGTACGAGTTGGCGTACAAGTTATAATTTGCTGCAACTTATTCAGCATAAAATTGCGATAAAACTTTCGTATAGTGAATAAAAAATATATATTATACTAAAGCTATGTATATTAACTTGGACTATGGAAATTTGTGATATGTAGATGTTGTTAAGTTAGATGTCCTCGTGTCACGATTTCATGCTTTTTTCCCAGCTACAACAAATTAATAAATGCGAAAATATAAGGTGAAGTAGCCCTTTATGCCAAGGCCCATGTCGAATCGGAAGAGCCAAAGATTTTAAATTTCAAAATTTATAAAGAGTTTTTTCAATATAACTAATTACATAAAAACACCTTAATATATGCCAACACGATTTATTAATCCAAGAGGGAACCACGGTCAAAGAATAAATGGCTATTTTATGCGGTAATCACAAAAAATTACAGCTACCAATTAAACTAGCGGCAGATCTACTAACTTCCAGCATCACTAAAACAAGACCCATTATAATTAAGCAAGAAATAATTTAAATATACAAGAGAATGGAATAAGGCTAGTAACCACAGAAGTCGATATCAAAAAAAACAAATAGCCGCACAATTTATATAGTAGTATATAATTAGTAGAAAAGGGAGCAACGATCCCCATTAGCGCTTTAGGCCTATGTTTATTCAAAATAGTAATTTTCAATTAAATACATGTGTATTCACGAAGAGCTACATATAATCCTGGGATTATATACTGGTACTGGTATATACTGGTCAGACATCCCAATACAAGTCGTGCCAGGTGTAGTAATAAGTCGTACCAAGTATTTCAAGAACGAACCACCTAACTCTACATTCTTCAAAATACAGAAAGCGGAATTGGTGAGAGAACGTGATAATAGAATATACAATCAAACTACTGGTTATTACGAAATGGAGAAGAGTGTCAATAAATAGACAGGAATCGAGGAGGAAAAATATTTTAACAATTGGGTACCATATGGGAATATCATCCAATATATCTAAGCGGAATAACCCCTTCCGCTTCACCAAAGGCTCTCTGTGTCGGTGGTGCAATAACTGCGAGGAAACCCTCTATCACTTAATTATGAAATGAGGCAGGCTCGAGATAGAGAGCAGAGGTAATGATAGAGAAAAACCTGGAATCCGTGACCATTATTCTATGGATAGATCTGCAGATATAACAACTACCTGAGAAATACAATGGTTGGAAACCGATATGGTTGCTGCACGAAATGGCAAACGAATCTCAAAATTTCGTTTTTTGGGAGGCTCACAAAATTGATAAAGGCACATATTTTGACATTTTGCCACAGTAGTCTGATGGATGGCCTTCACATAAGCTAAAAAGTAGCCTCCTAGATGAGACTTTTACTAAAATATCCTTCCCGTAAAATAGACTGAACTGTGGTAGGATATGTAGACTGAAATTTATTACACAATATTTTTAGATAGTACTGAGAAAAAACTCAAAACCCTATTTAATATTTGTTTCCCTTCTTATCTCATTTTATATTAACTATTTTCTATTTATGCTCCATTATAATTTCTCTCCTTATCTTATAATAATTTCTATTCCTTATGTTAGGCCAGTGACCTATGTTTCCTAATCATCATTTATCATGATGATAATTAGGAACTTCTATATCGGAATGATGGTCGTCTTATGGGGCGTCTGGTGTTTGGGGACGCTGCGCCGGCGCCGTTGCGATTTTTTGCTATTCTGTGGTTACCCATTCGGTCTATGTGGTCATTTCAAGCGCACCTCTTTCACCTACTTACTGATGATGTCCTTGGTCTGGCATTCTTTTCGTACTTAATATGAAATCATCCCAACAATTAAAAAAACAGTAAGGTAATGCATTCAACAGGATAGAGATTAGCTATGAAACTTGAAATTCTATACTATTTAATAAGACATAAATACTACAAATTCATTTCACGCGAAATTACCATGTAATTTACTGCACTGAGTTGTAATCACCATAAAATGACATTAAATTTTCCGCAAATGAATAGAAATCCAGGTACAAGATAAAATTATGCACTTACGTTATCCAAAACCTAGAAATAAAAACATGAATAGAGTTAGATGCTCAGTAAGTGGAAATATCCGCTGAAATTACTGTTCCGTATGGCGGATCGCCAATCTATGTGCACATAAAATTTTATTTTTCCGCCGCGGCATGCAGGTAAGCGCCACATACCCCGATCCCATTCCCCACCTCTCGCACACACATACACACCTGCCAACACGTAACCTTTACTAACCTAAAACCACCCTCATCGACGAAATGCGGCCGTTCACCGAAGCGGGAAATAAAATTAGAAGAACACGAAATCGATCAATAGAGAGTAAGCAAACGAGCATCGCACACCGTAATGGAGGCTGACAATTGCAGTTCAAAGTGGCGAAAACCCAGATTTGATGATGATCTTACAACCTCTTTAAACTGGAAAAAAAACTCCAACATTAACCCTGCAAAATTCGCACAGAAAGCGAAAATAGGGTTAAACAGAAAACGAGCATTTTACGATCGCAATCAATTCGCTCTACAAATTGAAAGAAACGAATTAGAGCCAAATTAAACGTTATTGATTGCGCGTCATTTATTTTCGTCGACTTTTCTAGTTTTTTTTTTACGATTTTTTTACGTTCCTTGTTAATGATGATTGAATAAGTTCCTCTGGTGAAACTTGACTTTTGTATCCTTTTTTACAAATCACAAGAAAAAATAGGGTAGGTTAAGGCAGATTCTGTTCGAGATGTTAGTGTATTTTCCTTTAGGCCATGATTGGGTAGGGTTTGATTATGTTATAGGGTAGCTTAATTAACATATTTTAGCTTCATAGAGCAGGTCACCGAGGTAAGAATACGTCAAGGCATGTTAGTTACTAACTTAGGTTAGATCGACAGATTTAAGCCTAGTTCTTGTTAGGATATGCAAGGACAACCTAAGTTAGGTTTGCTTCTCACAGGTATTGCTCAATTAGATAGGATAATATTGTAAGAATAGAACCTCAGGACAATTAGATTAGGCTAAGTCGCCTTAGATTAGATTATTCGAGAATTCGATACGGATAATAAGAATAAACAGTTACGTTAAATCAGAATAGGACAGGTGGGGTTATGTCAACTTAGATTAGGTCATCGTTTTAGGTCAAGGAGGATCATATTGAATATGATTAGATGATCTCAGGTTATTTCTCTTAATTTAGGTATACTTAAAATTTACGTTCTTTTTACCTTCTTGTTATTGAGAATTAAATAAGTTCTGACTTATTTCCAGATGCAATCGAATAGAAAAAAAACTATGGTATGAACGTACCTGAAACAAACAAAAATACACAGATTTATTAATATATTCTTCGGCAGTCTGAAAAGAAAGTTTACGAACAGTTTACATGATTTATGGATGAGTGAACGTGTTTGGCTCGCTGTCGATGCTGCAGGAAATCGTATGTGAAATGTAATTTTAGATCATCCTTTGCCTATTGACACAGATCGGTGCTTTCGAACCACCTGAAGGGACGAACATCGATGGCAAGGATAACTTTGTTCGCTCATGTGTTTAATTTTATACGAATTTTATCATATATTTAGAGTGATAATCCTTGCTCATATGAACATATCAATGGTATGTGTTCATAATTATTCTATGCACGCATGCATGGCTTTAATAAATAATTTTATGTTTACATAAACTGAGAATATTGCTAGGTAAATATGAGTTTGTAGTTTACATTGTTGATTTTATCGTTTTTGTTTATAAATAATTGTAATTTGTAATAAACTGTATAACGTTGCAGAAAAAGTGTATTCTTTTGAAGTAATACATTTTTTTTCAATCAAATTAAATTACGTAAAAGATTTTCTAACTTATGTAAGGTTACGTTAGGCTATGTTAGGTTAGCTTAGGTTAAATTAGGTTAAGTACGGTTAAGTTAGGTTAAGTTGTGTTAAGTTAGGTTAAGTTTGATTAAGTTAGGTTAAGTTATGTTAAGTTAGATTGAGTTAGATTAAGTTAGATTAAGTTAGATTAAGTTAGATTAAGTTAGATTAAGTTAGGTGAAGTTAGATTAAGTTAATTTAAGAAGGAAATTGAGTATCCATGAAAAATGTAAATTCTGATAAGTCTTTCCATTCATTATAATTAATACGAAACGATATATATGGCTGTAGCATGAATGTTTTTGGCTTATTTATGCTTTCGTTAAATTTGGTAAATAGTGGTGAATTCATCAGCGCAGTGGTATTCCTCGGTTGGATAAAATGTGAAGCACGTTTGAGGACATTTTTTTTCGCGACGAGAAACTTATGGGGCACGTTTATTTTGCTGACTAGATAAAGGCTCACGACGCGACGCTGGCTCGACATGACTGGGCCCGGCGAGTTGATCCGATTGCGTCGTAAATCCTCGCGATTTATAAACGGTGCGCCGCACGCATAAAAAATTTCGAACGATACACGAACCACCGACGGCGACGCAGGAAGAGAGCTAGAACTGATGGCACCGACTGCTCCAGCATTTCAAGGTTAGTATTGGAATGATAAAATATCATTTAGTTGTCATAAATCATTACACAGAGCGGAAATAGATATTCTTAGCCTTAGGCCAATATTTCTATTGCATGCAGCGAGGGAAATCAGGGAGAGCAGTAGTTTTAGACTTAACGTTTCTAGCTATTAAAAGACTACTCTCTGTTTTGTGCCAGAAGAGAATGGGGTAAAAATGTGTCGAATTATATCATTCTCAGCACTTTTTGATAGGTACATAGGGAATGATATTTAACCACGAATTATATTAGTTGAACGAGAAAATGAGAATGCCCTTATCGCATTTGAAACGGCCACCTTCACACATAAGTGTTGCACTATCATTAACTCGAAGTCAACCTAGACGCACAACATTTCAATCATGGAAGTATTATTACGACGTCATCCTATTAATAGAATTCTAACCCCCTAGACAGATGATACACTGGTAATCATTGATTAGCCCACATTTTGATTTCCCCTCATATATTTCTAGAAATTATAAGCAAACCGCAAATGGATTAACTTCTAATGACACATCTAATGGGTGCTAATGAGATGACTACCGGTTGTGTGATATCATCGTATAAGATCCGTCGCGCCTGTGATAGCATCCGGGTGCGTGAATCCATCCATCGACTGCTGCGACGCGCTACTGCCTCCAACACGACCACAACCACAACCATCGCTAGCCTGCACTGCAGCAAAGGGCCGTCCACGGTGGTTCGGGGACTTTTACCCTACTACCCCCCTCGCGCCGCGGCTTTACCACCGCCCAACGCCGCATTACTGCGTGACGACCAAGTTGGAAGTTGGCGAGTGTGGCGCTAGTGCTCGCGCTGGCTTTCCGTTTCGTTCGACTGTGAACTTGCGCATCACGCAAGATGAATGCACGCCCAAAAACGCTTTTGCCAACGGCTGCCGAGAGCTGCCGGTGAGAAGGGTTAAGGGTGGTTGCGGTCCCACGCTCCCTCAAGTACAGTTTCTTGCATAACGAGGGCGGACGAGTGCGAAAGGCGGCGAAAGCGGTAGAAAGCTCTAAACCCTCAACTCACCCATTCATATTCATATTTCTATTTGCATTCATAACATTTCCAATTGGATGGATTGTCAAAAATAATGCATAAAAAATATTTTTTTCATCGGATTCACATTACATCTCCCAATTTCCTTCAAAATACGAA
Source organism: Weissflogia rhopalogaster (assembly GCA_019419845.2). NCBI lineage: Eukaryota > Metazoa > Arthropoda > Insecta > Coleoptera > Staphylinidae > Weissflogia > Weissflogia rhopalogaster. The sequence continues at coordinate 13,226 of WSZQ02084846.1, forward strand.
AATAAGAATTTTTTGTTTACGTTCGATTATTATTTGATATCAACAGAAAACATGAATATTAAAATATACAATACCGAAAAATACCGACATTTACATAACAAAACTTTGTAATGAAAAAAGTTTGTCGCTTATAATGTTTTAATTTTGCAGCATTTTTGAGCAGTTGATAATAAATGAACTTCATGGGTAAGTTAGAGTTTATTACAGGGCGTTCCATTTATAAATTAATGAATGAACTTCAGTTTCATAATTTAATATCAGTTTCGCCTCTATACCTTAGTAGGCAGCAACTAACAAAAGATTAGCAGTGTGCAGGTCTATTATGAATCCTTTAGTCATAAAGTGCATAACTCATAATATCTATAATTCCTTTGCATACACGCCTGACGGCGTTTACGAAACTATTTAATTAATTTTAATAATAATTTATGTTTTAGTTTAATATTCTATTCTCATTAGCATGACTTACTACTCTCATAATAATCAAAATGTATCTTATTCACTTAACATAAACTAAAACCTGTCACTAACGAAAAATATGCTTGCTCCATTATTTTTCCGGATACGGTAGATTTCACTGTATCGTAATTTTAAATATTGTTTAGTTGGTTGCCTACATATTTGCGTAATATACTGGATTTCATTTGTATTTTGATAGCGCTTGCAGCGCCATTACCTTTAAACAAAATATATGTTGATAGCCCTGTGTGCAGCGCTTAAGTTGTTCTTGGGGCGCGCCGAGCGCGCTCAGCAACCATCGAAGGGTGAGAATGAGGAGAAAAGGGGGGCGCCACTATAAAAACGTGGAACGCGCACTCCCCAGCCTATTTCTCCTCTGGTGAGTCGTAGTGTTAACGTGTACTTTTGTATTTGTGTATTCATTGTGCCGAGTTAATAAAGAGGTGCTTGTTATTTCGTTTATTTTGAACTTTGACGTCTGAGGTGAGCTTTTGGTAATACTTGTGTCGCGATAACTCAACTCAGCAGAACTTAGCAGAATATCCAGTTAAGTCTGGACCCGCGCTATTAACGGAAAATTAATTAATGTTTCGAAAAACCGCGACTATCGCGTAACAACTATTTTACCAACCATCAATAGCAATTTCTTTACAACAAATAAATTAAATATTATTCGATTATTAAGAAGTATTTTGCAATATTTAGTTCGTAATAACTTAACATACTATGAAACTGACAGTTTATTGCATTTTGCATTACATCAATTCATTAATGAAGTAACTTCGGTTTTGTAATTTAACATGACAGTTTCGCCTGTTTACATTTGTAGCGAGCAGAGAATTAACAGGAGATTAGCACCATGCATTTAAATTATACAACCTTGTGCCATGACCTGCATTACTCGTGAATAATTTCTAGTCATAAATATCCGAATACAATTATAAATACCTCAGTTTATTTTGATTTATTCCGATAATTAGTTTTAATAACAATATAGCTAATAGTTTATTGACGAAATAACAAACAGATTTTGTATCATTTTTAAAATCTTTAAAATGTCTGAAAACTCAGTCCAGTACACCGAAATTTGCTCTTTAAATTTATCAGTTATACTAAACACTTATCATTTATATAAACTTATATTAAAACAGAAAAAGAGAAAAAGTGTATATCCAAGGCAGATTCATATATTGTTCAGTATGATACACCTGGATTTAAGAGTGTAATTATTTTTAAAATGAATAACATGTTTAGTTGATACCTCGTTGAAATCGATAACGGCTATCCATCAAATTAATGAAAATTGGCAGTTCTCTCAAAAATACATAATAACACTGCCCAAAGTCATTCTAACATTATTTTTATTTTTATGAAAAATATTTGCGTATAACGTTATATAATTTAGCGTCTACATATTAACAAAGTAATTTTAATTAATTTCCAATGTTTAATTAATTTCATGTGTTGCAGGTAATTAACACAGTAATAATAGCATTTATTTCAATAATGTAAGTTTGTTATATATAATCATAACTCATAGTACATTGTTTGTATAAATATAGAAACATAAATACATACTATATATTCTGATTGAAAGCGTTTATTCGTATTGACGTGTATATTTTCATTTCCCTCATTGATTATTGAAAGATTCCATTCGTTCTTCTCTTTTACAAACCGTTTGTTTTGCATTCTTGGCTTTGTATTTCAAAGACGTGTACGTGCGCTTTGAACTGAATGCTTTGTAAGAATATGCTCGCTTGAAAAAGATTCTTAGATGGAAAATATTTAAATCAATTTAAAAATCAAAAAACACGTTTTAAAATAGTTCTGGTTTTATGAAACCCTAGACCAGGTCATACCGAGAGGTCGTCATAACTTTATCAATTATTTCTTGACTATAAAATAATATGGTATTTGGTCCGCCGACCTGGCCATCGACCTAACTGGTCCTTCAGCCGTTTTTATATACAATTTGTGTTTTTATTGTTTTTTTTTGTACATGGTATGTATATATGTGAAGTTTACAATTTTTTGTTATTGTTATTGTGATGTTGTGATGAAGGTGATGTTGTTGATGATTTTTTTCTCCGTGTTGATGTTTTTGAGTATATATGTGCGCAGAATGCATTGAACATCAT
>WSZQ02084879.1:0-13961 GCA_019419845.2 Weissflogia rhopalogaster
CTATTACTAATTCGGTATGGACAGCACCAATATACATATGATTTCATTGGTCAATACCTCACCTTCTCTCTCTCTCGCTTTCTCCTTCCGATATGCAGTCATTAAAAACATGTAGTACACAGTACCTTCTGATCTCCTGATACCCTGCGTCGTAAAAGTGACATTTTGGCCATTTTCGAATGAATTTGATTCAGATTAAATGTGATATATCGAACTGTATCATAGCAAATTTCGGAAAAGGGTATTAGGAGAGCAGAACAAGCTGGGGGTGTTACCATGAATAAAGTTCATAGCGTATGAATTACCTGCTATTACTAATTCCGTATGGACGGCACCGATATACATATGATTTCCTTGGTCAATACCGCACCTTCTCTCTCTCTCGTTCTCTCCCTCCGATATGCAGTCATTAGAAACTTGTAGTACACAGTACCTTCTGATCTCCTGATACCCTGCGTCGTAAAAGTGCCATTTTGACCACTTTCGTGTGAATTTGATTCACAATATATGTGATATTTCGAACTCTATCATAGAAAATTTCGGAAAAGAGTATTAGGAGAGCAGAACAAGCTGGGGGTGTTACCATGAATAAAGTTCATAGCGGATGAATTACCTGCTATTACTAATTCGGTATGGTAATTTTCTTACCGTTACGGGAATAAGGAAGAGATGCCGCTGGAATATTCCAAATATACCGGTGACAAATAGAACGGATGATTTGTTCGGGAATTAATGCAAAACAAAACAAATATTGTTTAAATTTTGTGATGCCACTTAACATTTCATATATTTTGTCTCCTTTAGATAAAAATATAAATCGCAGAACAACTTGTTACATCTTTTTGTTGCATATATAAAGGAAAATATAGAAAGTTCTCAGCAAAATAAACAATTTCAAAAATAATTAACATTTATATGTAACCGATTTTTAGTGAATCAATCATCATTTTGGTATAAACATCTATAAGTATTTTGAAACAAAACAAATCGTATTTCATTTGTTTGCTCTGAGCGTTGTGTATCGTTTTCTTGTAATACGCGGCCGCACGACGAATGTCCGTGGTACTGTGCGGTCTCTCACAGTTTTGTAAAAACTTGCAATTTGTCATTAACAAAAATAAAACACACGTTAATTTGATCTTAGAATTTAAAGACATTCACTTGGGCGCAAACGTCGGAATGTAAAGTTTGCCAATGAGAAGAGATTTTGCGTTCGATGAATTCGTGCATTTTACCGCGGCCCCTCGGGACTTGGATAGCCACCGAGGCTCTGCTGCATGGATAGCGATGCCATTGCTGACACGGTGTCTTTGTCATCTTTCTCGTTACGTACAGCGTCGTTGAACGAGCAGACTGAACTCTTGGCGCTCTCCTGCAGACATGGCCAATGCAGCGATTGAATCGAGACAACCTTCTGCATTGCGACGATGGCGTTCTCACAAGGTGCGCGCGCCAACTCGGTCGGGGAAATATGAGCTGGGGCGTCACCAAGTAGGACACGGACGCACTCTTCGGCCGAGTCACAGATGGACGCGAGATCATAACCGCCTTCGAGGGCCAACACCAAACGACCATGCCCCAATTGCATCAGTTGCCGGGTCATATAGCCGAAACATGCCGGCGAGACACGGTAACCACCCAATGGTGGAGCGTGTCCATCAGCAGCATCAAAGCCAGCCGAAACTAAGACAATATCCGGATCAAATTCTCGTGCAATTGGCATGATAATTGCTCTGAACGCGGCTAGATATTCGGCGTCACCTAGTGGTGGATTCAACCCACCCGACCATGCCACATTCACGTTAAAGCCAAGTCCCGCGCCAGTTCCACACTCATCTGGATTCCCAGTTCCCGGAAAAAAATTTCCTTCATCGTGCCGATGCATGGAGATGACCAACACACGAGGATCATCGTAGAAAATACTCTGTGTTCCATTACCATGATGCACGTCCCAATCGAAGATGAGTATTTTGTGGACACGATGCTCCTTTTGCAACTGTCGAGCAGCGATCGCTATCGAGTTGAAGAAGCAGAAGCCCATCGCCTGTTGGACTTCGGCGTGATGGCCAGGTGGGCGCACGATGGCGAAACCGTTGCGGATGTCCCCTGTCCAGGTGCGTACCGCGAGATCAACTGTGCAGCCGACGGCCATACGTGCTGCCGGTGCGGTGTAGAGTTCGTTCCACGTGGTGTCCGAATCCACGCCAATGCCGCCACAGGGCAGTCGCACATATGCTGTCACCGGTAGGGCACTCAGCTTGGACATGTCCATTTTGTAGCGGTTCTGAGAGCTGGTGCCGTAGAGTATAGCGTGTGCCTCGGAATGGCATAACTGCAACTCTTGGGTAGTGGCCTTTCGAGGTCGTAGCCGATCGCAGCGCTGTACTAACGTCGTCTCCAGAAGGCGAGCCCAAATACTCTGCAACCTTCCGGCGTGTTCCGGATGCAGTGAATTGTTACCACACGCACAGGCATGCTTCAACATTTGACTATCGAAGGCCAGGCCGGTGGTAGGCGCTGAAGACGCTCGCCGTCGTTGTAGTGCATTGGGTGCTCCTAGATGTACGACAGGACTGCTGGACGCCCGGGATAAGGGACGTGCCACACTGCAAATCAATGCAATCTATTTACATCAGCTAGATGTCTACACAAAATTGGACAAACAACAAGATCAGTTCATTTCAACAGCCATTTCTATTTATATTAATCTTAGCTTACAATGAACTGTCTTAATAAACAAATAAAGAAAACAAATACCTACCCTCTAGTTTCGTTGCCGCGTAATTCTAAATCCCTCTGTTCCTGCTCTTCAGGCAGCGGTGGCGGAGGTAATTGTGGAGGCGGTATCCCAACATGATTAGTACCACCATCTAATAGAGGATGGCGTAAGGGTAGTGGACTGGACTGTGTTCGCCCAAGCGGCCGAATAACGCCACGCATTGCCGGCTCCTGCAATTCGCTGATCGTGTCCAACGTGGCGGCCTCTTCGTGCTCACTTTCGATGGCCGGCAACGAGGGGTAGAAGGGCAAAGTGCCAGGCAGCAGCTGCCCAGTAAGCGGCATACCGAGTCGAGCCGTGCACGCTGCACGCATCGCCGCCTCCGAGAGATCTGGCGAAAGGCCGTGCTGCGCCGCCGCCGCCAGCGAAATGTTCGGCATCGAGGGACTGCTAAAGAGCTGGTGCTTGTAGTACTCGTCCGACTCGCACGGCGGACTCAACTCCTTGGGCGGTTCCTGTGGTGGTGATTCACTAGGTGGCATGCACGAGCTCAGTATCTTCTTCTTAAGACTAGGCGCCAGGTGACGCTTGCTCATTGGACTACAGCGACGCTCCATTACGCGCTGTTTTAAGCGTACCTTCAGTAGATTCGGCTCGGAAGCTAAAAAGATGTTTTACATTAATACTATTGGAATACTTTTTAGACTTAAAGAAGCAACATTCTTATCATGCCAATGTTGCTTCATTTATGGTTTTCAAATGATATTTCAATCATGAAAAAATATAACGTACCAGTTTTTCTTAAAGGAAAATCGTTGTTATTATGAGGTTGGTCCGAACTCGTGTCCATTCCTTCAGACCTGGAAAAGAAAATAAATATTAGTCACACTTTCCATTCCCGTGAAAATCATCTCTCATTTATTGGTAGAATTTTTTAAATTGACATGTAATCTAATTGTAAGATTAAAATTTTAATAAATTTCCGGCAGAATCGATATTTAGACCAAGACAGGCCATCAATAAATTGTAGTTCATGTAATTTAATATTATAATCATTTCAAATTCATATTTATCAAGGCTTTTCACAATTTTCTTTCTTCCTCAATTTCTTCTTTCTTATAAATAATCTAGATTCAAGCAAGATAAATAGCCTTTCTCTACCGATTTCTACAGACTTTTAAATTTGTTCAAATTTGTCTACCGACTAAACGACATAGGCAAAAGTTAATTATGTAAACCGGAGGATTTCCCAATTTATCAAAACATATTTTTAAGATGTGCAGTGTACGAGATGACGACATCCTCGCCCGAAATACGAATCGTTCGCAGCGAACAATGCCAGCTGAATGAAAAATCGTATTTCCCACACAGCCGGCTAGGGTAAAAATAGTGCACACGCGTTCCACATAACAAAAGCGAGTTTAAGCCTCGGCTTCAGTGTAAATTCAACCCCAAAAACCGCACACGTATGTAATCCTTAGAAACGCTCCAACTGCTTGAATATGCACGTCAGAGTTCTTAATAAACAATTTCAATTTCACCCGAATTCGAATGCGGTGCGCATGAACGTCAAGGCCGGAGAGTAGCACCACGGTGCATTTCGTACCAAGTTCAAAATTACCGCCAGCGTTCGCTCGTACGCAGCCTGCTAAACATATGTTCGTATCGATTAATACATTATAAGCGCTGCAAATTATAAGTAGGCTTAAACGTAGCACTTGCAACTTGGGACGTTTGCAATTTCAGATTTAGTTGATTCACACAAAATCTAAAACTGCTAGATTATTAAGTTACAGTTATGTTTATTAGCAGACCAAGTTACTGCATAGAAAATGGTTAAAAGAATGGGGACCAACAACTTGTAACACGATACAAATATAAATGAAGTGAAGAATTTCATTCCTTCATTCGTGAAGTACCTAGAAATGCTGATATCGAATGAATATTCGAAGATATTTCTTATTTTGAACCTCTACCATTATTTGTGATATGAATTGTCAGTATACAGCCTACCTACCTAAAGGTTAACCAAGAGATAGCTCTTGGTTTACGCGATTACAAAACACGATTTGAATTGTCCATTGTGTTTTTGCTTATCGCGCTTTTTCATCCCTCGACAACAACCGGAGCAAGCCGGCAACCTTCCATATAATTTGCGATACACATTTTGATTAATGTAATACGCTTCTAAAACCAGAGCAGACTTTAGCAAAAAATACAAATCATGCACGCCACCGGAATGAAACCTTTCAGATCAATCAAAGGTGTCACACTTTGGGACAAAATAAGATCTAATGCAATTAGAAAAGAACTAGACTTGCCAAATATTGTAAGCAGGCCCCGGGAAGACATATAGATAGAATGTAACTTCTTTGCAAAGTGGGCAAAACCCATGAAAACCATTTTGATGGCCATGAATCCGAATGGGGCGAAAAACGTAAATATGACATTCCTAGCATTGGAGAAGAGATGTGGGGATCAGAAAGGGTACAGAGAAGAGATAGATGTAGAAAGAAATTGAGGAAGGCCAGGGTCCGTTAACGAACGAGAACGAGTTTTACCTTTTACTCTGTTAATTTAATACAAATGTAATTTAATTTCCAATTATTTCACCTTCTTTTAAAATTACAGTGAAACCTGCCGTATACGAAAAGTCACAGAACCAACCATTTTGTCCTTTGTAGTCAAAGGAGTTTCCGCATATGAAAAGTTAGGTCATTTGAATACGATTCAGCAATGGGGTGGAAGGAAGCCAGGGGACTATTCCGTTGCCGAAACGATTCCGAATACGACAGGTTTTCCTGTGTTTTGATCGTGCTAACTATGTACAACCCCTAAAGAAATACAGGACATACAATAGTTTCTGCTACAGCAGATTTACATTTACAAATAATGTTATTAATGGTTAATTAAAGAAAATTTATTAGAAACTATTAGCAACCTTTCACTCAATGTTTGTCTGCCCTACCAATTACTAGAGAACACAATATGTCAATTTGTTAAAAAAAACTTGTGAATTTGTCTCACAATCAGATTTTCTTAATATAATCAGCAGCCGTTAGAGGGACTAATAAGTCTATACACTAAAATGTCAGGTTACTAAAGTGATCATCAATTTTGGATTCAAAATGAGTACATTTTACGGAATTTTGGATTTTCTGTAACAAATAAGTAAGAATAAATAAATAAGTAATGCCTCAAGGCGATCCTTCTATGATCGTCAAACTCCCAACGATCACGATTTATAAGAAGAACAATTAATACGAAAAAAGAGTACATGAAATTAAATGAGTACACCTTAACTTTACAAAGTATTTCTTCTTACAATTAATAACATAACCGAACATATTAATGTGATTGTTATAAAATCTATCCTTCACCTTCTCCTCAAATTATTTCTCAAATTAAACCTTTCCTTTTTATATAAGTTTCCCTAGGAATTGATTTTCGGCAATAATAGGTACAAACATCATGCAGTGAAAAACAAGGAAAAAAGGCCGCCCAATGTCAAATCAATCGTAGCGGCGTGAATAATGTGGAACACCAAATGTCGGTGTGCTAAAAATATCCCGCACCCAAAGTAAATACAACACGCATTCGCCTCGATCGCGGTGCATACACGGTGTCAAACGGCAAGCATGCTACCAAAGGAAGGAAAAGCGAAGAAAATCGAAACATGATTGTGCATGAATCGAAAAAAAAGAGAACCGTTAAATAATTCAGCATTAACGTCTATTATTGTTATTCGAAAAGATCGTTCTTCGCGATATTCCTCGGCGTGATATACGTATTAGGAATTGGAGGAAACGCATATGACTAAAAAAAAACAAGAGCGTGGAAAATCGAATTTCCCTTTATCGCGCTGCGCTGCTGTGGCTGTTGCGAAGCGAGCGCAAAAGTAATTATGAAACGACCTATATATAATCGTCATTTTGTCGACCGGCTTACGGCTATTTTTAGCCACGAAATTAAGAGCTAACAAACTAGTCACTCCTGCGCATGTCGGGGAGGCGGTGCCGACGGCGGCGGCAGCAGCGAGAGCGGCCTCCAACTGGAACTGTGTTGCACGTGCAGGTCCGTGGAAAAATGGGAGCAGGTTGGGTGAGGTTAGTTAGCTGTGTATAGAAATTTATTTGAAAATTTTCCTTGGCATTTTTCTTTCATATGATTTTGTACATTTTATAATAACGAAAAATCGTATTTTTCTTTAAAAAATACACATTCACATTCATGAACCTCTCATTTAAACTCTCAAATTAATCATTATCTACAATTAGCATTTTTCTCTATCAAAATATCTATATCAAACAAAATTATATAAAAAAGAAGGAAAACACGATGAATCACATACGATGATGACTGAAATTAAATTTAAAGCACTTTATCTCAACGATGTACTCAGTACATGCGCGAAAACGACGTAGATTTCTATGAATGAATGAAAAATGTACGAAAATACATTCGCCAAGACGCAGGCACGTGCCAAAAATCATCGCTTTTGCCATTTGCAAAAATAACATTTGAACATTTAAGAGATAGTCACATAACGGGTGCGCGACGCTAATTACGCTTGAAATCATAATTAAATTAAGTATGTTGGAAAATAGGAACAATTCGAGTGACACTGAGCAATGTCGGCTAATATTTAAACACGGCATGCATACAAATATATGATTAAATACGATTACAATATGAAGAGTTATGCAGCGGCCGTTGCGCTGTACGTATTTATAACAACAATAAAATTCGTCTGCCGATTGTAGAAATTCTATAATTACACGCGACGAAGTACGGAGAGTGAACAATGATCACTTGCTTGCGCATATTTATGCATGTTGTCATACGTACACTTATGTCGTCACGTTTTATTATTAAAACGTCTGCATGTACAAACGTTGGTCAGCGAAATGTATTTATATTTATGATTTTGTAGTAAGTATTCCGTATAAATATATTAGTATGTCATTTTCCATTTCCTCTATTTTTTGTTACTTATAAGCTTCATAGCTTAACATATTCATATATGTTAAATTTGTGTTTAATTATTGTTTAAAAGGTAACATCATCAGGTAAAATGGACTTACCAATTTGTTATCAAACCAACTGTAATTGCCATTGCTTTTACCGTTACATAAACTTATTTTGACATAATAATTTATAAGTATGTTATCAAAATGTTGTTTAAAAAATCGCTTCCGTATGATAGAAAATTCTATAGATGTTTCTGACATTTCAATAAATATAGTGAAATAATAAGTGATTATTAATTATCGAATATCATCAATAGTATTTCATTTTTGTCATTGTGTTCATTAACTTTTATTACCTGTTTTCATTGGGTTGATAAAGTTCTATTTTTATTTGACTTAATGGATAGCCAAACAGTCCTTGGGACCCGCAGAATATGAATATGAGCAAAATTTCATTTTTCTACTTGACTTTATCGCAAAACGTAATTGGCGAGAAACAAACGCGTTACCAATGGGGGACCCAGTTAAGATAAAAAGAAAGCAAGCTTCCCGGTTATAAAAATCCTTAAGGTATTTGGCCCTTACGATAAAAAATTCAGACTTCTTTAAAACAATAAAAAACGAAAACAATCAATAAAATCACGGATATTATATGCAACTACCGTGGCAGCAATATAAAATAACCCCTTAGTTCACACTACGATTGAAATTGTTATAAATTGCGGTAATTTATCCACATCGCAATTGCACACGGGCACACGGAGATTCGTCGTGATTGTTTGTACACGCCCTTGGCTCGCATAGACCTTCGCACGCGATCCTTCCCACGTTTTCCCTTCTTTCAAGGCAACCAGAAAACTTTCGACTCGAAAGCCGTAAGTCGCAGTGTAATACATAACTTATCTAAATCAAGGTCATAAAATATTATACTGCATCATCCACAATCACGAGAGTATCCAAGAAAATCAAAATAATATACCTAGGAAATGTAAAAAAAAACTGACGAAAATGCAAGATTTTCCATAGAAATTATTCAATCCCAAACATTTTTTTATAAAAATGAAAATTTGACCCAACTCGAACGCGTTCTAGGAACAAATGTCACCAAAGACAACCCTCTTGCTCCTTGGAGCTGTACGACTGGGTGTCCCATTTTGAACTAATTGGACCCATGTCAAAACGCCCCGAAATGCCAAGGGGACTCCTCGGCTTTGACTCTTCAGTAAAAATGTATAATTAAGAGTTATTGATATTATCATAATAAATAAATAAGTACGTGATAAAATGAAAAAATCGAGCACACAATGAATAATTGCTTATATCTGCAACTTAAATCTTAAAAAATCTTAAAATTATTGAAAAAGTTAAAACAAAATTCCATCTTCAGATGGAATAGAATTACAGTTTCCCATAACCAATAAATGTAATTAAACCTGGGCAACTATAATAAGAAAAAAAAACAATAAAAATGCTTAATAACTAATAAAGAAATGAAACATGAAGAAAACTTTTCGCAAGATTCATCAGACGCATGATGGGTGGCGGTTGGCTATAATGGCGGCACCCAACCATCACCCTCCCCCTAGAAACAGGGGGGTGGTAGTTAATCAATAACATTTCTATTTCTGGATATCGCAGCAGCGCGACGCTGGTAGCAACGCGTTGGCGGTGGCAACGAGGACAAGAGTTTTTTCCTTCGTTGCCGCCGCCCATACCAACTAAGTTTAAGCACCCCCCCCCGCTCAAACTAGGCTATCAAACGGAGACCCTCACAGCACGTGCGATCTTTGCTGGCACCGCAGCCGCCGTCATCATCCGCCATCCTCCAGGGCCGGCAGTTATAAATAAAGTTGACTAAGTTCACCCTCAAGAGAGGTGGGACGGTGAGCTAATACAACAGATTGATTACTCCCAGCTGGACGACACCGCGAAAACGTATTTATAGATGCACAACAATAGCTCGATTGATTTTCCACCGGAGCGCGCACTTTTTTCGTTGCTCTCCATCTACTAGTAGCTGGAGCTATCCTCTCCCTTCTTCCCACCTCTTGATCCCTACATTACCGTTTCTTCCCCTCCAGTCTGAGGGGTAGCCCAAAGCCGGAGCACTTGCTTCCAAGTCATAAAAGTTATCTCCATTTCTCAATCTCGAACAAAACGAAATGTCACACAACCTGTTACTTTATTGCTCGCATCGCGAATGCTCGGCTCGCGCGCAACCAGCGGCAGCGACGCTTTCCACTCGATACAATAATAAAAAACGCGTACAAAACAGCGCTTTTGTTGTGTTTCGTTGTAAGTCGCGCACATTGCTCAGGTTGAGCAATCGTTAAGTGGGTGAGCTAAAAATAGCCGACGATTCCAAGGTAGCCGTTGAAAAAAAAAATACAACACATACTCATACCTCCTACCTTTCTACTACTACTAACGAAAAAAAACTCATCAAATTGATGGAAAATGTTTCTAGAGTTAACCATTAACAATAAGCCATGTTTATTTGAATTTCAATTTCACATTCCCATGTCCACGACGTTTTTGAAGTAAAAGTTCTATTCGTGCACTTGACTCGGGAAATGTGAGGTATATGTCACCTACTACTTGGTGACATATACCTCAAACTCTGACAATCCGATTTTAACATTTAACTTTGTAAGCTTTGTTTCAATTTGAGAGATAGGCTATTTGAATTTTGGTTATATCCTAGAACAGAGGTTTCTAAACTTTTTAATAACTACGTCTCCCTTTTTGATAGCTACTTTTTGGAGGTCCCCAGATTCAAAAATATTGTCTTCAGGTCTTTCAGATTTCGTGATAATGTAATGTCACTACAATACACATGTTCAGTAAAGTTCCAAGAGGGACCCCCATAAATATTCACGCCTTTCTTTAGACTAGTCCATGCCTCCCAATTTGGAAACCACAGTCCTAGAACATCAACTATTCCCATGTTATTATTATAACAAAACAATACAAATAATGCGAAATCATTTCCCTTAGTATCAGGAAGTGTTATATTTCATAAATCTCGAGATGGAACATTCAATGATGTTGTTTCAGAATATCAAAGGGTTCGTTTTCGACCATTCGACATTCGACTTTATCGTCTATCACTATTAACCAATATTGACGGGCTGACAATACGTCAAAAGGCAAGGATAATAGACATTTCCAATTTTGATGCGAAATTTAAACGTAAAAATATTCAAGCCACAGGACTGGCAATTTATCAGAAAACAAATAGTATCAAATATAGTAACCGCTAATCTTCATTTCAAAACGTATGTATCTTATTTCTTAAATCAAAAGTTTATTTTTTGTATCTTAAATTATGTATCAGACAGTAATCAAATTAAATTACATTGTATATAAATTTATGTAATAATGCAATAAAATACTTTATGTAATGAAATAGTTTTCCACAATTTAATAGAAAGGTGAACTTGTCATCATTGTTTTAATCTTTTTTTTTTTTAATAGGTAGATTTTTTAATAGAAGAAACTGTAGAAATTTTTAATAGGAGCTTTCAAGAGATAAGAAAACATTGAATTCAGTTACATATGGTTTTTGAGGACTATTTATACTTTTTTTAGGATTAGACAAACTTTTTTATCTGTTTTCCTCGGATGGGCCATTACGTATAATTCCCATTTATACCACCAATTTTTGATACTACTTTATTTACTGAATAGTTCTTAAATTAATCAATGAAAAAAAAACGTTGCGAAATTAATTTAGGAATGTTCCAGAATTACTTATAATGCTTTCCAATGTTTCTTTTTCTCAACATTTCCAATAATAGAATAAAATATTTGCTAGAAACTTTAAGTCACTTAATTAAGTGACTTGAAGTTTATATTATAAACATGTAACATTCCTGTAACTGAAACTGAAATTCTGGAAACTGTCTCGTAAAAATGATAAACAATGTTTCTATATTTACTAGCAATATTTGCAATAAATTAGTCTTCACATTCCTATATTTTCATATTTTTTAAATACGTTTTTATTGATATAAACAACTTTATACTTACTAACATATTTCTGTTCAAAACAACTGTATAACACTATGATTATTATTAGACATATACTATTAGTCGAGATCTAGTTATCAAATAGTACACTAAACTGTAAAGTGTTTCTATTTTTACTTTCAGTGAAATTTCATTATGTACATACGTTGTTTCATCTTTGATTGTGTACCTAACTGAAAGTTATAGAATACAAGCGAAGGTTGAGATACAAATGTGATAACATTTCTATAAAAGACATATCAATAGTTAAATTAGTGGTTGTCTATTTTTTATTGCTGCGACCCCTTTTTTTATAAACATTTTTGGTTCCCTGATGATTCATTATAATTATTCCCTTTTATTTATAGGTTTTAATAGTGTGATTTTGTTTGGCGAGGCAAATTTTGGAGAGATTTATGTGTTCAAAACGTGAAATATGCCGTGCTTCTCCTCACTCCGGGGGTGGGGAAATTTTCATTGTATTATTATTATTATTAGGTCATTTTGTGTATTTATTTGTATGTTTTTTTTATTACTGTTTAGTTGTGTTTCTATGAGAAAAAAAAACGTAAAAAAAATACTTCTATACTTTGTCGTAAAATCTAATAATCGCCGAAAAAATATAAAACAAACAAATAATAACCCGTCACTAAATGCTGTGAATAATCTTTTTGGACTGTGTATCGACACATTTACTCGCTTAATTTATGTGTGATAACAAAAAACAAAACAAAATGCGAAACAAAAAGGAAAATAAAATGCACATTGCGCCAAACAAATGACTAACAAACGCCCACAATCATTTTTCGGTCAGCCTTTGGAACATTTCAATTGACGCCCGAGTACAAAGTCATCCTACATCATATCAACTGTTGTCCTAACCGAGATAATGAAAGTAACTGCCATGTACAAGAACGAGTTGGTTGGAGTTGTCGCGGCGGTAATTCATAAATATCACCCGCCGCGTCGACAGGAATGTGGAAGTCTCTGACGCATTGCAACAACCTATTAAAACACATGACTTATGTCACGAACAGGATTTTCGAATAATGTTGGCATTCACTCAAGACATTTTTCAATTTCACAAAATTTCAGCGCAAAAATACTCACAGCCGATTCCTTCATAAAAGTGCTCAATATTCTATTATTAATACCTCTGGATTGATGCTAAAAATAATCGAAACCAATCGAATCTGAAATCCTCGTTCAATGTGCATGTGAATCATGTGCGTAATTTTAAGTTTAACTCGGGCTGGTAAACAATATTTATCGTTAACGCGTTCTCTATCAGCTGATATTTTTATAGCGATTATTTGCTAGTTGCCCCGCCATGCCGCCCGCCATGATGGTGCAAACAGCGAATAAATACGTTTTTAAACCCGTAAAATGCAGCCAGCCTCCATTGCGTGGTAATAATGACGTTAATGTGGAATTAATGGACTTTCAAACAAGCCTTGCACTTGCCTTGCAACTGTTATTTCTTCAAAAATTGTTATTTATGCGGGCAATGTCAATGAAAAACATAAGCCTTGACTTGCAACACGTTGACTTTATATTTTATAATAAATAATACTTCTCAGCTTCTGTTTTTGCTTCGATGTATTCACAATACAAACAAGGTGTTAAAAAAATTTTAAAAAATTGAAAGTAAGTATTTATAATAAAAATAATTTTGCAATAATAACGCCATAAAAAGTGAACATTATGACTTTCAATTCTCACTGACACTATCGCCACAATAAATACTGTGCTGAGGAAATAACATACGTTAAACATATGTTGACCGTGCCGAATGGAAAACATTTTTTACGATTTGCGAAAACAATTTCAATTTACCAGATAATTTATTTTCTCTCAATACATGAAGCAAAATGATTTTCACTTAAGGGAACTCTACGCGAACTGTACCATTTTGCGACAAAATGAGGAACTAAAATGTAAAATTCAAATTTTGCTCCAAAATATTCTACATATCATAGAACAGCAAAATTAATAAGGATCAACTCCTCATTAAATAAAGTTTGTTTTGGTATACACATTTACACCTAAATTTTGAGAAATTATTGAGAAATATCGTGTAAAAAACGCTTTTTCCAAAAAATGTCGAGTTTTAAGTTTAAGGCGTTTAAGAGGTTATTAGAGTAAACTTCAATGATATGATTTTTAAACATATCAAAAAAACTGTGGCAAATTTCATTCTGAGTCGAGTGGTAGATGATTTGTATATATTGGAGGAAGGTAAAAACAAATAAAAGTGAAAT
>WSZQ02084890.1:0-11548 GCA_019419845.2 Weissflogia rhopalogaster
TATTTTATGAAGTCTATTGGCAGCAAAATGTAAAATGGTGTAAAGGATGAATGCCAATAAAGGTCATACTACTAGTTGATGCACTTCATTGCAGAGGGTAGGGTCGAAGAGGTATTCGCATCTGTGCGCGTTCCGTGGAGGTTGATTGGAGGATCCCTCTCTCTCTCTTGTTTCAATTGGCAGAGAAGTTGGTTGTACCAATGAATATATAAGACAACAACCTGCATTTAGTTTCTGGAGACTTTGTAGTGACTCATTCACAGACTCTCTGGCCCATGTGAATTATAGTTTAAATAACAGACGCAAATTTTGAGTATATGATCTGGCCTGCCCAATTTTTATTCTTCTTCTCATAAACGCCGGCCCAGACGTTGAAAATGGCTTTTATTGTTTTTCTTCTCATCCACAGTACCGTGATTGTGTGGAGCTTGTGTATATTGAGTATTCAAAGTATACGCAATGGGCCCGCAGGGTGGGTGGTCGCGTCAGAACAAAAAGACAGAAAAGGGCAACTCTTCAGAGGTCTCAGAACCAACCATTCCTCGGGCATGTTTATAGGATACGAACATGAAAGTGGAAGCAAACAACAAATCAACGCAATTTTCTACATGAGCGCATTCATTTACAATGGCAATTATAATTACTTCATTCATCAAATTTCCGTCCATGTTCTGAGGCTGTTGTGTCAGTTCTATGAGCACTGTGCAGTTTTTACTCCTGGCACGTTGCAGGCATCACCAGGAAATCTTCCTCCTTCCTCAACCGTCTTTAGAGATGCATGCTCTAAGAACGATAAGCGGACTAACCATCTGGGACAAAAAACGTAATAGCCATATTAGAAAGAGGTACCATGTTTCATACATAGTATGAGGGACACGAAATTCGAAGGAGGATGTGGAACGACTACGTTAGTAGAATGAAGACCGAAACAAGAATGGGAAAAGAGGGCAGACCACCAGGAAAGCGTCACACTGGCAGGTCACCAAAGAGATAGTCGATAGCTGGTCATCACAATCCCAAAATAAAGCGCCAAGGAACCATAAGCGAACCCGCTTAACATAAAAACAAGAAGCATTTATCAAAGGGTTTAAATTGAGAAAAAAAGTTTAGATGGCACGAATTTGCCGGACCAAGTGTAGAAAGAAAAAGAGAAACTCATATTTTATTTACATAAATATTTAATTTTATTTCATTTACTCTAAAAGTTACGAATTAAAAAAAATGAAACAGTATTAAGCTTCTAAATTAGTGAATTAAAAGCAAATGTGCAACACAAGAAGCTTACGTAAATCCAAGCCAATGAAATTAACCCACTAAAACAATACACTGCTCGCTTCACGCAATGTGCATTTGCCATTAATCCATTGTCGGATTCCGCATTCAGGTGCATTTTCCGCATCGAATGCGTGCCAAAACAAAGCACAATATTGGCAGCTGTCATCGCAAAACAATGGCTCAGCTTGAAAGCAACACTTTGCAAACACTTTTCCATTGCCTCTTCAATGAATTACTCGCCCAGACGTGAATACCATCAATAAAACTTTTCCACCTAGACTCCGCGGGCTCATAATTTTACAATCGACTGAAAGCGAATAAACAATCTCAAATTACCCGAAAATATCTGCTACTTGACTATGATGTACGAGTATATACCCCTTTAGATAAATCCAAGAAAGACTGAAATCTGACAAAGTCTCTTAAATAGAATTTACAATGCACAGAGGGAGTCTGGAAGGAGATTATCTTGGCTCTACATACTCGTCTGCGTATGTACCTCAAAGTTTCAACGCAATCCGCTACTGAAATAATTATAGCAATTGCGCTTTACGTAATTGCAAGACGAATTTAGTATCCAGAACAGAATTAAAACCAGTGCTCAAGAGATGCGTAATCTGAGTTGCCTATCTCATCTTAAACACACCGAAACTTCTTTTTTTCCAAGAGGGGTTTATACATAATTACGTTCATAATAATAATAAAAACTAACGAGCATAATTTATGTTAATGTACATTTTCTTTTTACGGTCTAATTTTTTTAATGCATAAAATTATGTGTGAAACATCATTATACGCGTGAAGGTGGAAAAATGCGGGGTTGTATCACCGATGAACGCGGGAAAACTTTGCGAAAGTTATAGTTGCATGTGCAGTTCAAAGTATTTATGCTGGAAGCAGCGGCATTGTTATAAATACCTTGGAAATCTGCAACTTTATTTTAAAACTTTCGACTTTTTGTGCGAAACTTTCTGCTTGAATTTATCTACCACACTTTGGGTGCATTAATTATTTGTTTGTTTTCCTCAGTTTTTTAATACATACTGAATTAAAATTGAATGGAATGAATAAGTTGGTTTGGCAATGGAAAAATCCCTATATGTTAAAAAAGGACTTTCATACTTTTTTATTCATTAACGGATAGGAAAGTGATGGTATGAAGGAAAGGTAATTTTGAAAGAAAACTATTTATTTTTAATATCCGATCCAATTTTTAGAGAAAAGCATAAGCTTTCTATTATATTTATATATAAATCCTACCTGTTTCCTTCCCCATACATATTTTTGTTCACATAACATATGATAAATAACTAAATAAATAATAAACCAAAACAACAAATAGTTACACCAAACCATTTTTTTCTCATAATCGGACACTCTTAGTAATCCCCAGTGGAGCTTTCCTTCTTCTTTCTTTCTCCTTTACTATGACGGACACCCTGGCGACCCATCGCCACTCTCACCTAACCACTCCACGATCACGGTCACTCCCTCTTGTATACCTCTCACCCATTCTTCACGTATCCCATCCTTCCTCACATAGACCACACCTTCTAAACTCGTCTCCCATCCATACTTTTCATCCTCTCTCTTCCGAACCACACCTTGCCCTGTTATGATCACTTTTTTCGTTGCTCCTTTTTCTCTGCAGCCAATATATTCCAGCCTCCTCCCCACAGTTTGAATTGCCTGGAACCCTGGGTTATAGGCGCTTCACTTAATGTGATCCTTCCTAATTTGTACTCATCTTTTTACCTATCTTTAATTAAACCTAGACGATCAGAGCCGCTTGCACTGCGGCCAAATTAGATGTATATTACATGAATCAAGTGTTTGTGTCATTAATAGCACAAATTTTCGACTTTGGAAAGGCCAAAATCTCCTTGACCGACTTCCCCTTGAATACGGTGAGACAAAGTTTCTCGGTTCTTAGCAGGGAAAGTCTATCAGGTGCCAGGGAGACACGGGTGTCGATTAAGTACTCGATCGTTTCTATGTGCGATTTGGATAGTATGCAACTTGTGAGGTCGCCTTTGCCAATGTTCACAGATAGAGCACATCGGCTTGACATGTTCTTTCTTTCTTTCAGATTAATAATTTCTTAGACTCTAACGTATGAAACGTTTAGCAACCGTTTTATATAAATATATTTAGATTGTTTATCCTTGTAACGCGTTTTGAGGTACTGCTGGGCACTTATCTCTATAGCCACGACTTGCGTCTGAGCAAAGAAGACTCACATATTGCAATGGATTCGTCGCTCCATGGAGCCGGTTTTTATCATCATAGTATATAAAATTTTGCTTCGTGATTTAAATATTAAAAACCTAAAAGGGTATTAGTGGAAAAATAGCTGACATCGCAAAGATATGAGACGGTGGTTTGACCTCGGGTTCTGGTCATTAGGAAATCAGATGGAGAGGATTTCTTTAAAACGAGCCCATTCCTTATAGAGATAGTATTAACTATGGTTACATTTGAGTCAAATATGATTAAGGAAATTGTTACGCGGTTTTATTATCCAGTTATTAATTCCCGCTTTGAACGCGGGGCCTGATCAAACAGGTCCTTACTTGCTCGCTCACTCAATTGGTGTTAAAAATGATGCACACATTTACGGTTATCAAAAAAGGCGTTTATTTGTTAGTTGTACAATTTGTGAGTGACAACTACGCGAACGTACAAAACGGTGTGGTGAAGAGAACTCACGTAACGTAGCATACTAGTTGAAAATAAACGAGGGAGAATGGCGCGCGCAGAGGCTTTTTATACCCCCACGCGACCGGAACTTAAGCTAAGATGGCGTCCTCGACACCCGAGTCTGGCCGAAGGACGCAGGGTAACAAACTTACAATTACAACGACATCTCTCTTCAGCGGAGCGATACAGAAATAATAAAGGAAATTGATAGAAGTGTAAGAAGTCTAATCGTTTTTTCTGAGAATGAGCCACCTCCATGTCGCATTTGATCCTTATAATCTCCCGTTAGTACGAAAGTCAAGGTACTCCCCTTTTTTCATCATGAGTTTGCGTACCAGAACAAATTTTCTTGTTGGGAACAGCAACATCAACCCGCGAATTAACGCGAATCTTTTATTTTTAGCAGGATTCTTGGACAACCCGTCCGATACAAATTGTTGATGCTATTGAAGAGAGAAGTAGAAGTTTCGGGAGCAAAAATGGGACTGATTTTATTTCCATAAAATTCTTACAAACCAACTGCCCTCCTTTCCACCACCGCCTACATCATTAAGCGGGAGAAGGCAGATATCACTCTCTAACAGCGGCATAGCATGCCGGGCACACCGCCCACAATCATAACTCGAAGCGCACCCTGCCAGTCTCACTCTTTCCTGCCCACAGGGTGCCGCTCTGCTCGTAGCTA
This sequence comes from Weissflogia rhopalogaster, assembly GCA_019419845.2. NCBI lineage: Eukaryota > Metazoa > Arthropoda > Insecta > Coleoptera > Staphylinidae > Weissflogia > Weissflogia rhopalogaster. The sequence goes on from WSZQ02084890.1 coordinate 4,661, forward strand.
CACACCTGCAGCTGAGCACGCATGTGCCGTTACTCTTGGCCGTGATAAGACATTTTCCAGACTTTGCTTAAGTCGCCAAACGCGTCGTGCAACCACATAAACCTACCTCAAGAGCGTCTTGTGCCTCTATGCTATCTTTATTAACCACTTAACGACTCAGGGCTTACAGAAACGTGAAACACATGTGGTGCAGACTAAACAGCTCAAAAATTCTTTCGTCAAATATAAAAAAGGCTCTAACTTGCCTCGCCGTTATCTACAGTTCTTAATAGTCTACAAGATTGCCAGATCACATTTTTGTGATATAGGGCAAGCAAAAATTGTAAAACTGAATTAGATACTGCAGTTTAGTCTTTGGCATAGACGATTTTGAAAATTTTGATTTTTGCCCAAATGACGATCGTTTGAACTTAACGGAAGGATTACTGATTATTAACACAATCTTAAAACAAACTTCAACTATATAGGTTAAGTAGTTTTTGAGATATTTTGGGTACCAATTTGGAAATCATGGCTTTGAGAAAAACGCGTTTGAAAATTTGTTAATTAAGAAATAAATTAATAAATAACTCTTTTAATTATAACTTCTGCCTTTTTTGGAATTATTATCTCAACCTTCCATCAGTCATTTTTAAGAAAACAATCTATACAGAAAATCAAAATGTCGGAAAATCCATTCTTTAAATCCGGATATATTCCCTAATCAATAAAGTCGAAGTTTATGACATTATTATTTGGCGAGGAACTTCTGCAATCAATTTAATTAAGTTCTTAGGTAACTCATAAATTTAACGAATGGCAAATTGCACATCACATTATTTTCCCAGACTCGAAGTACTAATTTAATGCGACGTAATTTAATATCTAATATTTTAAAGACCACTTTAAGGAACATATAATTTTACGACACTAATCGATCAAGCCGGCCACACAGAGTTCAAATTTAGAAACTTAACAAAAACGTCAATTAATGAAATTCGCTTTTTTCGGCATCGTGACAATACTCATCCACACTCAATCAAAATGACAAAAACTACCATTAAAGTGCTCTCAACTGGAAAGATTCGTCTGCGAAATGACTTTTGTGGAAACGGTCTTGATTTAATTGTAAAAAAATGGTCCATCATTCCAATTATGTAGTAAAAAATTTAAAAAGAAAGAATGATTATTACCTTTTATGCTATAATAATTTATTAATATAATGAAATATGAAACAAGGTGGATATGGAAGTGTGGAGTGAAATATTATATTTTTTATTCTGGAATTATTAATGCAGCAGTGACATCTGTCCAACAACCGTAAAACTGTGGAAAGCCAGATGAACGCTTGCGCCGTGGAAAATCGATCCATCTAGTCTTCATAAGAGCTTCCCATCCGCGGGAAGTGGTTCAGTGTATCAGCGCTTTTCGTGGAAAACGCACGTGTCGTTTTTCTTCGCCGTGGACCAAAACATCGCCGATCATCATGGTAACATAATCAAAATAAACTTAAGAAAATGCGCCAACTTTAAACTACTTTCTTTACTTTTCTCTATAGTATGGGTTTGTGAACTATGCTTTAGAACTCCTCGTCGTCAAGAGTTTCGGGCATGAGACGTGGGAAACTATAAAGTAAGTTAACAGAAACATTTAACTATTTTTTCATAACTGATCGCATTTAAAGAAAAACGGCTGAGCTTCAAATGGAAGGACAATTCCTGGTTCGGCAGATCTACGACGACGAATTAACTTATAACTTGGTTGGTGCAGCTGTTGAAATTTTACGTAGGTCAAATTTGCTATAAAATGCTTTTAAGTCAAGTTAATAATATTTTCACCGGTTAGAAATACCCGCAACGGCGATTTTGGAACTTTTCGGTAAAGCTTTCTTCGAATTTTGTCAGGATTCCGGCTATGATAAAATTCTTCAGGTCTTGGGTGCTACGCCTAGAGATTTCCTCCAGGTTTGTCTCTTGTTCAGAGCAATAAAATTGTTGTGACAAAAATTAAAATTATTTAGAATTTGGATGCCCTCCATGACCATTTGGGTACCTTGTATCCAGGAATGAAAGCACCTTCTTTTCGTTGTACTGAACGTCCTGAAGACGGAGCACTTATCCTTCATTATTATTCTGACAGACCATCTTTGGAATATATTGTCATTGGTATTGTCAAGGTAAGTTGTATTTTGCAATAACTTGGCAGGAACTAATTTCAAAATTATTATCAAGGCCGTAGCTAGTAAACTTCACGGAACTGAAGTAGAAGTGGAAATTTTAAAGACCAAAGAAGAATCCGATCATGTACAATTCTTGATTACTGAGACATCTGCACCGGAAAAGCCCCAATTGCCGGAAATTGACGAAATTGAAACTCTTTCCTTGGGTATAATTAAATTTACGTTTTCACTTTTCACGTCATTTTGTAATGTCTCTTACTTTAGAACCGAAGATTGGTGCTGCCACTTTTTGTCGCATTTTCCCATTCCATATCATGTTCGATCGTGATCTGACGATCGTCCAGAGTGGGACAACTGTTGCTCGAATTATCCCTGCGATCGCATCCGGGAACTGTAAGGTTACGGACGTGTTAGACTTCGTGAGTAGATCGGATATACAAAATATATGGTTGGTTATAAAATTGAATTAGATCTGACCCGCAATGAAATTTTTAGGTACGACCCCATTTGGAGTTAACTTTCGGGAATATCCTCTCCCATATTAATACGATCTATGTCTTGAAAACCAAGCCGGGCGCGATGGAGGTAAACGCCCCTCCTGAGTACCGCAATTTACGCCTCAAAGGCCAAATGATGTACGTGCCCGAAACCGACCTGGTCATCTTCTTGTGTTATCCTAGCGTGATGAATCTGGATGATTTAACTAGGTAAATTCCACCTAACTGCATATTCTAATCTGGGGACCAATTCAATTAAGCGCTCTACACATAACATAGTTATGCACTATAATATGACAAGGAGGCCTAATTGCTAATTATTTAAGACGTGGGCTATACATCAGCGACATACCACTGCATGATGCCAACCGGGACCTCGTCCTGATGTCAGAACAATTTGAAGCCGATTATAAACTCACGCGTAATTTGGAGATTCTTACTGACAGGCTTCAGCAAACTTACAGGGAATTGGATGATGAAAAGAAGAAAACCGACAGGTAAGGAAAACAAATTCAAAAGATTTTTCGTTTATTTTCAATATTCATTCATCATTTCTCCCTCTAGGCTTCTTTATTCAGTCCTGCCGATAAGTGTGGCTAATGAACTGCGTCATCAAAGACCAGTCCCGGCTAAGAGATATGATTGTGTCACTCTGCTTTTCTCTGGTATTGTGGGTTTCACTGCTATGGCTGCAGCTAGAACTGACTCAATTGGAGTCATGAAAATTGTTCAGATGTTGAACGAATTGTATACTTCGTTTGATGCTCTCACTGATCCCCAAAGAAATCCAACTATCTATAAGGTAAGTATGCACTTTCTACATTAATTTATTTTAAATATTCTTCTTCTAATAGGTTGAAACAGTTGGTGACAAATACATGGCAGTCAGTGGATTGCCTGAACCTTGCACTACCCATGCCAGAGACATGGCTCGTCTTGCTTTGGACATGATGGATATGAGCCGTGACGTTTACTTAGATGGAGAGAACGTGGTATGTTGGTCATCAACATTATTTTATAATATAATCATGCTGGTTTTGTAGAAAATTACAATTGGTATCCACTCTGGAGAGGTGGTTACTGGTGTGATTGGTCATCGTATGCCACGTTATTGTCTCTTTGGTAACACGGTGAACCTTACAAGTCGTACTGAGACCACAGGTGGGCCTGGAAGAATCAATGTTTCCGAGGCAGCTTATAAGTAAGTGTTAACAATGAGTATATCCAAATCAAATTTAGTTTTCCATTCTTCCATTATGTCCGGATAAGATTATAAGGTCACATGAACGCACTTGATTCCATACAGTAGTTTGGCATACTGGTAATTTGGCATTGTTTCCTTAGTTTTATTTCCTGACTTCTCTTCAACACGATTTAAAGGAACAATATTAGTATGCATTAATTTGGGATAGTGTAAACAAAACATATCAAACGGGGAATATATCTGATTCTCACTTATGTCACTGTTATCTATGAATCTAATTCCTGCTAATTGCAAACAATTGACAAAGTTCATCAAAGTTTTCCACTTTTCCACTAGTATTTTCATCATCGTGGGTAATTCCTGGCTCCGAATCTTCGCAACATTAGATTGATATTTGGTATTACTACATCAACGGAATTCTTTGGGAGTGTCCTTCGCGGGCATGCCTCTATTGGTGTTTATAAATCGCACTTAATTACATCAATATTTTCTTCCGGATTTTTAACGTCTGATTTCGTCCTGCAAAAAGAAAGGGCCCATTGTGCCCATAGATTACTTCAACGAAAATTCTATCAAAGTAATTATTTATAATGAATAAAGAAATAAATTAAATTCAGTAACAATATATTAATCTTCCATTAAGTCCAGATAAGATTGTAAGGTCTCAGGAACTGGAAGACATTTAATTCCATACGGTAACTGGTAGTTCATCCAAAGTTGTTTCCTGACTTCGCATCGACAAAGATGCTTTAATTCCGGAGCAGTAACTCCAACACGGTTTAAAGGAACGATATTAGTTTGCATTAATTTGGGGTAGTGTAACCAAAGCATATCAAACGTTGAATATCTCTGATCATCACTACCTTCAATATTATCTGTCATTCTAATTCCTGACACAGCCCGCAATAAAAATTGCAAACAATTGATAAAAGTATAAGGAAAGTGTTCGTCAAACTGTTCCAATTTATTCAAAATAGCTATAAAGGCATCCTTTCCATCTTCCGGGGTTTTTATAATCCTGGGATAAATCAAGGCTCCGAATCTTAACAAAATCAGAGTCAAATCCGGTAGTCCTAGATCAACAGCACTCTTTAGAGGTGTCATTTGAAGGCATGCCTCTATTGGTGTGTCTATAAAACGCACTTGGTTACTTTCCCAGGATGCATGTGTTGCATGATCTAAATAGAATAACACTGCGTCAATATTTTCTCCCTGATTTTTAAAGTCTGACTTCCACCCCGCGAAGAGGAAGGGTGCATTACAACCATAGATTGCTCCAACGAAAATTCTATCAAAAGCTCCTTCACATGCGTAGATTTCATCCAATAAAGCAGCTACTGTTGCCGTATCTTGTAAGTGTTTATCATAACAAATCTTCACAGCAATGTAAAGAATGTCATGGTATTTGCCCATAAGACAAACACCATTATTTTTATTTTTTGATTCTTCATGATAGCGAAGGATACAAACAATTGCATCACGTACTACTTTTTGTTCATCAACGCATTGACCTTAAAAATAATATAATTTTTAACCATGGATGTAACCAGGAACCATTTCGACGATTGAAGAATATTTACCTGTTCGGCATCCTTCTATCAGAACATGAATATAGTCAACCATTGCTCGACGCCGATATCTTGCATGTAAACTGGTCCTATCTGCCTTTTCCATATTTTCAAAAATACTTGCCATTAGGAATTCCATTTAAATATTGTAATTCCTATATTTTTGACAATTTTTTTTTGACTTTCCGTCCAGATAAGATAATAAACTGTCATGTAACAAACTGTGTCCAGCATTGTGAGGGCTTTTACAGGGCATTGAAACCGTATAAAGTAAATCGTTGATAGGATTACATACTCATGGGGTTTCTCTGTTCTGCGTTTTAGGTTCTTGTGCATGGAGGAAAACCATGATGAGCAGTTTGAATTTACTTATCGAGGACCGGTAACAATGAAGGGGAAATCTGAGCCGATGGATGTTTGGTACTTGAATCGAAAGGAGTAAGAAGGGCAAAAATGAATTTCTATAAATGTTTCATACTTTATTATTTGTTTCACTTGAAATATATAACTCTATTACAATGTGTAGATGATAGATTACACGATAAAGCAAATAATCGCTACATGAAAATGTATATGAGCAATTTATGGAATAAATAATAATTACAGAGATGATACTTTCTTTCTATCATAATATAAAATACCCAATTCTTGTTTAGCAAAGCTATAACATAATTGTAGAAGAGTTTAATTTTGTTATAAAATTTTAAAAAGAATCCTTCGAACCGGATTTGAACCAGTGACCTATGGATGTCCATTATAACTATCAATCTACAGTCCACCGCTCTACCAACTGAGCTATCGAAGGCACAGCGCAAGCTCGTTATTTCATTCTATATATTTATTAATTTTCTTATCGTATTTTATATTTATTTTTATAAACATTTATTTTTCATTTGTATTATTTTGTGTAACTCAAATTTGTTTACTAATATTTCCTTTCAGGAGAAGATTAATTTACTTCATTTACTTTACTGTTTAATAGTTCCGGCATTAAACAACAGATGTCAGCGTGTACTTCATTCGAGCAAGATATTTACTTTTGTGTTCCTTTGCACCTTTCTAAAATTAGAGATCGCAAAACAAAACAGGTGTGTACATAGATAGGTAAACAGTTGTGCTTTACACTGAAAAGGTGGTGGACAATAGGTACTACTTTAGTCTATTTCTACCATTTGTTTTGTTAAAAGTTATTTATGAAAAACTAATAATAATGTGTTATTAAAGCTACTATTAAAACTAGTTGAAAATTTAATTTATAATGTTAAAATTTCTGATAAATTCTGATAAATTATTACCCACCTTCTAGGTACGCTAATTTTCGTGATTTAAGAAGTGTTAATTGAACTCCGCAGAAACGGGATAAAATATTGGTGTATAATGGAACATTTTATAAGAGAAAATCATATGTAAATCTATTGATTTTGGTTTGCCGATATTATTGCATACATACCGTTAAACATA
>WSZQ02084901.1:3148-15798 GCA_019419845.2 Weissflogia rhopalogaster
TCAAAGTGTGGCCGGAAACACCACAGTTCTATTCAATAAGAATAATTAATTTTGCTATGCATCTCCAACAAGAATTAAACTCGGGACCTAGCGCACAACAAATAGCAAAAAAATACCGCATTACCGTGCAGCCGCCTTAGCGTTTCCTTAGTGCGCGGGCACTCATTGCAGAGTGAGCTTGTCGCTGCGCCCCAATTCTTTTTTGCAGTTTAGCACTTTTTTTGCAGTTCCATGTCACTTTTGCCTTACCCTGTATATCTTTTTTTGACCACTTCAGAATGCGTCATGACGTAGGTGCTTTTACGCTTGAAGCGCTTTTTGAGGCACTGCTGGGCCCATAAATCTATAGTCATGATTTCTGCCTGAGCAATTGATGGGGTCTTACCAAAGGTGGTTAATTCAGTCCAATTTGCCTCATGGATCCCAATTAATGCGCTAATTATGTGTTTATAAATAAGGTTACCATTTAAAGAACTGTGTACTCTTTTCATGAATTGTGCTCCATGCAATACTCATTTTCGACAAATTGGCAGGCATTTATTCTTTTCATGGACCTCTTCTTCGATTAAACAGTCATTGGGGGTCCTGCACTCTCCAAACACGCGGACTTCCTTTGAAACATTATTTGCTTTAAAATAGAATATGCATGAACATTATTTCGAATTATATAACAAAGCAATTACAAGTAAAATAATTATAGCCATTCTACAATTTTTGTCACGATTCTGTAGAACTTTTCTGCACCCCGGTGTAGGGAAACGCTGCTATAATGAACTTATCCTGCAATTAGAATAATAATTTATAAGTTATAATAACTTAATAGTCACTAAATCAACATCGTAGGGACACCTGTTTGGAATTCAATGATTGGCAATCATTACAAGATATTTATCGACAAGAATTTAGTGATATATTTGGTAGTATAAGTAATCCAACGAAGTGTTCAACGAAATACTCAAAAATCAATTAACAAAAGTATATTTACACAAAAGATGAACGATATATAAGACGAAGACGTCCCCATTACATTCATAGAGAATGAAATCGATCAAGAATTCTTATTCAGTTCCGGTGCTAAATTTATTGCGCAACATTATCAGTGGTTTCAACTTGAGATCAAAACATCAATTGATGAGCAAGTCATGGTTGTTTGTAGAAGTTCTTTAATATGTCTCCAATACAGGGACGGTAAGAAAAGCTATAAATATCTTGAGTTTGGGTGAAATAGGGTACACTCTGGGTTGTCTATTAATAACTAACGTTGATACTGTCATTCTTTGGCAGTGGTACAGGTCGGCCGCTGATAATCACCTGCGGACCGGTGTAGTAACGAATGAGGAGACTAGAACCACGCTTCAGCTGATTGCGGTTGGACAGATCAAACCAGCAATCAGACCAGTTGGCGTAAATTGGCATCATCGGTAACATGCCAGCCGCCAGTCCAGAGTTGGATACGGCCATGCAGTTGGACACTACTTGGAATGGATAAGTAATGGCACTTGCTAGGAACTGAAATAAATATCAAATTATATTTAGCGTGCGTGACAATTTAATGTTTAAAAGATATTCAAATATCATAGTAGTGCTATCTCGAATTCGAAAACTATGCGCATGCGCGATCGTGTGCCGACCAAAGGCGAATGTTCAAAGTTGCAATTTAACAAGCAAATAAATAAGCCTTGATTCCAAAAATATGCAGTTTTGCAGTGGTATTTCCTCAAACGTTAAAGATACAGTTTTCTACCTTAAACATGTGTTTCTCTCATAATTTAGCGCATATTTCCCAAAATGTCAAAAATCCCCTGTACGAACGTTACTGCTCCCGCACTCTTTATCAAACAGTGAAAATAAGTACTGTAAACATATCTAACAATGTTTTCTCTTAGATTTTAGGGAATATTTTCCGAAAGTTAAGAAATCGTGTGTTAATTCCTGAAGCTATCTGATAATTTGCTTAAACGCATTCTTTTTTTCAAGAAAATAAATCGATCTAGTACATCGAAACACGTTTTTCTTATATATTTGTGAGATTATTTGCCAAAAGTGCAGAAATCGCACGTTATCGATCTAAGTTCTTTTCCCGAAAATAAGGCGATTTAACACATCTAAACACGTTTTTTTCACGTTATTTGCCAAATGTTCAGAAATCACATGCTAATTCCTGAACCGTTGCAGTCATCGATCTCTCGATGTGTTTACACGCATTTTTTTTTCAAGACAATAAGTTAAATTGCATGTTAGTTTCTCAACCGTTACAACTATCGATCACTCAATGTGTTTACTCGCATTTTTTCACGGAAATAAGTGGATTTAGCACATTTAAATACGTTTTTCTCTTAAATAGCACGAGATTCGAACCCTTGAACCAGTACAGCTATCGATGCATAAATTGATCGGTAGCTGATATACTAAAAAAGCTAGGGCCATAATTGATAATATTTTATACAATATATATAGCTAATAATACTCACAGACATAGTTGCATTTGTGTACATTTGTAAATCAGGTTCCTCAAAGACGTAGGAGTTGACAGTGAAAGTCAATGAAGATGCTAGTAGAATAAAGATAATGTCCCCCAGTAAGCGCGGCACTAATCCTGAGAAAAAGCCCAGAATACCATTTTCTTTGTATACTTCCCCAATTGAACTAAATAACCCCCTAAAATAAACGCAGGTATTAATTACATAGACACAAAGAATGGATAGATCTTACAAATATTTCTTCTCATTTCCAACAAATTGAGCCATCATCCTGATTGTAATCACATGAAAAGGATGACTGACAATGATAGCACTAGTCCGACTGATAATATCGCGTTTCAAATCTTTAACAAATTTTCCCCTGGGATCTTCGACATTTTGTTGCTGATCATCGTCATCATCATTGCTGATATCACCATCGTACCTTCGTAAAACCTTTTCAGACGTGATGGCACAAACCAAATTGCCACACAGCTTTGGCACAAGGCCCTTATACATGCCGGAAAATCCATCGACACTCTTAATATGCTTCACTAAAAATGTATGTTTGGAAAATTAGGATACGTGTACATGAATAATAGACTTACCATAATCGAAAATATTGGGCAATTTTAGAGCAGGCTTTCCAAAAAACGTCGTACAGGGTCTTGGTGGGATGGGCTCATATCCGAGCTGCAATCGAAACGTAGTTTAGCAATATTATAAAACAATTTCTCTAAGGCTGTGCGACTAACCTGTATTAAAACTTTCGCATATTCAATGGGATGTGATGCTGTGTTGAGAATAATGCGGCCCGCATAGCCCGACCAATAGCTGCTCTTGTTGATTTCCCTTTGTTTTGACATATTTCGATTAATTTTCGCACGAGACGTCGTTTAGTTTGTTTGATATCAGCAACGAAAGAAAAAATTAAAATCACGAATGGGTTGATTTATTATCAACACACAGTTGCCCCACGACTGCTGGATGGTGTTTGGGTTGTCTATAGTGCAACGCCCGAGTCGAGCACAATTTTCCAAATTTGATCGGAAATATGGTGTTAGTTTATTGATAACGATTATGAATACAAATTTACCAAATCTTTCTGCAGTCTTCCACGAAATCCATAAATATTTCGCAGGCGCACGCCCTCAAATTTATTTATTTTAGATTTGAGGTTGAAGTAAACAGATTTAATACAATTAATTGCACCGTTGCCATGAAACAGTGACAAGTGTTTTTAGTGCAAATCAAGAACACTTCAAAGGTCTTGTGATAAGGAAAATAATTAAGATAGGAGAATAAGACATTGTTCATTGCGGTCTAGAATTGTTCATTGTGGCCTTGAAGGTATCTGACGTCATGGGGCACTGCAGACGTTTTTTTTTTTAAATTCCCATTTGACTGTTCACAACTTTGTTGTTAACTTATTTGTTTCAAATTGATGTGTGTGCCACTTTTGTCGCTGAATCCCAAAATGTAGTAAGATGTTAATACTAATACCGATAATATCGTACCACATTTTGGGATTCCCTAGAAAGTTTTATTATTCCAATAGTTAGAAACTTTAAGTCACTTAATACTTTAGATGTTTTACTTGTCTCTTTAAATTTTGTACAATACTAGTAATAAAATCAGGTACTGATGATGCCGCATAGGCGAAATACGTATTGTACGAAATTTAAATAAACAAGTAAAACATCTAAAGTATTAAGTGACTTAAAGTTTCTAACTATTATAAACATGTTTTATCAACAACCGACAGAAGACTCCATTAACTATATTTTATTATTCCGGAATGTTTAGGACGGGTTTTGAGATCGGCATTGTTGATGTTATTAAACCCAACTTCAACGAAATATAACATGATTTCTAAACAAGTAGGCAACAAGTAAGTTGCCGGAGATAGTGGCAAATTTTATTCTGAATCGAATGGGTTATGATTTATGTACATGGGAATAAAGAAAGGTGACATATTTGGTAGAAGTAATTTCAAGCATTTTATGACAGTGAAAACGTCACCGTTACAACACTTAACTTTCATGAGTTAAAATATCGGTTCTAAGAAAACAAATGAAAAACTATTCCAGAAGTTTCAAGAAATGTTCACGCTTAATCGATTGGTTCACGATTTGTAATGCTAAAAATATGGAAAATGTGAAAAGAATTAATTATTAGTTGGAAAATACGTTCTTTACATTATATAGTTTCTAATAATTATCCAATTTTTAAGTATAAATATCAAATCAAACTATGTTTAATGATGAATTGAATAGTCATTTTGCGAAAAACTCGATTCTTTTGCATATTACATTTCTTAATGTCTACCTTTATACTAACTATCTTTACCTTAATTATTTTACATTTATTTCTAATTGTAAGATTTGGCCGGTGGTAGTAGTATTCTTATTAAAAAGCGGTTCGATTTATTAATTTTTCCGCTTTTAGGGTTTAAAATAATTTTTATTCTCCAGATTCAAACTTACACTTTCGTACTTTAACTATACAAACTTTTTTTTATTTTATAACTCTTATAATACCGTTCTGTACTGAGATTGTACTAAATCAGGATTGTTTTAATAGAATCAACAAATTATTTGCGCCAAATACGACTATGGAAGGTACCCTGTATCAAAATACTTTGGTTTAGATAACTTAGGAGAAAGCAACGAAAATCTCTCGATAACCACTCAACCGATGAACATGAAGATATTTGTGCCGATTGTATTCATAATTATATAATCTTTGAACTAGGGTTTTTTGGATCAACAGAGTCAATTGTTTTTTTTTTGGCCTGACAAAACGGGTCCGAATACAAAACGATGCAAAGAATCCGTACTGGATTAGGCAAGGAGAAAGTTAACGGCTATGTCCCAAATAGGAATGATCAAACCATTATAGTATTATAATTAAATATATAGTTGCTGATACAATCATTTATTGTAAAAATACTAAACTCAAAATTTCATTCACAAGTATGAATCAATACAGATATTATTAGAGCATTGAGAAATCAATCAACAAGTTGAGCAAATTAGAATCAATTGTAAGAAAATTGTAATAAAATAGTAAATAACTTTTATACAGCTACCAAAAACTTATTTCGATATTCATAAAATTTAAAACGATCATAATTCTATTTCACTAATTTTATAAAATAATGCAAATTTATTACATGGTTACGCAATAAAATTCTAATTGTAACTGCACTTTCGGTATTTCAACGCGAAATCTTCGCGTGAGTCTCACTTCCCCTTTCGTTCAAGTTCGTTTAAATATTTAAAATAAGTCGCATTTGTACGAAACAATTTCCTACCACCTACTACATTAAATTTGTACCGTTTATCTAGGGAAAATTAGGAACTTAATTCGAATATAGTGCTATGATTTCTTCAATGGCAGACTTAGAACCGAATATGAGTGCACCGAAACCTGCAATGCACACTATAACATTTTTCCAGATCTTCCAATAAAATTTACCGAAGCCTTTGTCCCAAAACGTAACTACTTCGATGAATACCGGACACAGGAGGCCAAGTATCGAAAAGCAGAAGGCACCAATCAGTGATACGAATGGTGTTATCGTTGGTACTGCAATAGCAATCGCTACAGCCAAGATTACCAGAACCGTTCGCAATATGTAGTTAGCCAACGTTGGTCGCTTTTGGAACTTGTCCTTAATTCCAACCCAAACAATATCTAAGGCAACGTAAAATTGAAGACCAAATGTACAGAATACGGCCAAGGCGATGAGAATCTTCACTGCTTGCGCAGCGATATCTCCCGATGGCAGATTGAGTGTAATGGAGCCTTCTGTTTCGTCACCGTACTTCAAATAACCGAGGAATCCCAAGAAAATGTATATTAATGCGACACCCGACATGCCCTGGTTCAGGACACCGCACAAACCGACGAAATGTTGAGGCGTCTCCATGTTGTTTTCAAGAGGCATTACAACTCCAATAGCTTCAATCGCAAATATCGTAATCGAAAAGAAGACAGGGAAAGTTGAAATTGGTGAAACCAGGCGTCGCTCACTGATTGATGGTATATCAACAACAAGGTAATAGAATGTTATTCCCAATCCAACTGCCATAAACAGATTAGCAACCATTGAGACGGGTGCGAGGTATTTAAGATTCGGCACATATGCCAGGAAAATTAGAGGCACCATAAGAATCGCGATGATGATTCGGATTTCCACTTCGTAGCCAAGGTAATAAGAGGCCACGTGTTCAAAGTTTCGTGCGATAATCACAGAGTAGCAACTGCATGTAGTGAAGTATGTTATGAAGATACCCACTAGGACAATTAATCTGTAAGTGGTTAAATACATGTTCGTTAGCAATTCTACTGTAAGATTCACAAATTGTTACCTTAGTGCGTAACCAAATTTTCGACTCCACTTTGGTCCTCTTCTGCAGCACTCTTCAGCAATGTCTGCAAAACTCATTTCAGTTCTACCAGCTCTATGATATAATTCGTGAGCGCATACTACCTGTAATTATAAATTATATATAATTATACTTAGTTAACTATACTTAAAATTATTAATCAAATTCAATCAACTTTGAAATAAAATTTTAAGAGTCTTTGTAAACAATGTAGGAGAAAGATCAGGTAATGTACCACAAAGGTTGACCTATGGAAATTTTTGAGAGGGCAAAGATATTTCGTTGGAAGACTGGGAAGAGAGGTGCAGAGAATCAAAGTTGAAACATCATATGCGAGAAAAATATATATCTTTGGTCCGATATCTGAGCAAAAAGAAATACATGCATTAGCATTGCATTGACCAAACTTTTCAAACTTTTTTCAGCAGTGCCTCCCATTCTGTAATGCACTTTAATGCACCTCTGTTGAAAATAATTGCTTAGGGCCTTTTAGTTTTCGTGATAATATAATGTTCGTAACGTGTTCAGTAATTTTCCAAGGCTGTGCTGCCAGCATGCCAGCATGAGAATTTTAAAGTGATTCCGATTCCTACTGGAGCATGTATCCTTTCTTGTTATAGCTATTGAGGGACTTATCACACCATATAAGTACAAAGATCGCCCAGATCGGACTTTCCGATTCCTCTGAAGTGTAAATTGTAGTTTCTGATATTAGGAGACACATTTTCTTAGGTATAAAATCAATCAGTTCGAATATCTTTTGGTGGTTCTGATTCCGCTGAAACACGTGTTATCGTTCAAACACTTGCTTCAGCTATTGTGGGATTTATCGCACTGTTTTAGGGATAAAATACGCCAACTCTGGAATTTTTTTCTGGTTCTGATTTCTATGAGGTATGTATTACTTCAATTTCTTGACTATCTATTATTGCAAATTTTCGAGCCTCCCCTAAGACTCCTAGACGCCTCCCAGTTTGGAAATCTCTGAATTAATGCATACATTTAAAAACGATGCAAGGACTTCCGCTGCTAATCTACATTTTATACAAACACGTCCATTACGTGAATTTATCAATTTGTGATAAGAAACTACGTCAGTACGTGTTTAGTTAGCGTGTTATAAACAGGAAATAGATTGCAGAAATAAATTGGAAAAATAAGTGTGTATTGCCCATCAATGTCAAGAACATTTAATATACTTACTAAAATATAAGCACAATGGGTGCAAATCACAGCGACGAGAATTGTAGCAAAAATTCCCACTACTAAACCGGCACTCATGAAAGCCACGGGCATAGCCAAAATGCCTGTACCTAAAGATGCCTTCAGTAAATGTGTCAATGTATCACAATCACTAGAAACGAAAAGATAAATAATTAAACTGATTATAAAAATAACACATTATAAAAGAATAACAAAAGACAAACACACTTACGAAACGGGATGTTCAAGTTGTCTGGCTTTGAATGGATCAAAATCAGGGCCGACTGCACCATTTTCCAGATTACTCTTGGTAACTTTATATCTGAAATAAGCGCATAACAATTAGAAGAATTTATAATCAACGTTTGTCTCGTGTATAGTATAAAAACGAAAGTCAATCTCATTAAGATTGCGGGGTCAGTTATTTTCAATTAAAATTGCTGAGACAATACAATCTATATAAACCTATAAAATATAAATAACGGAATTGCGTAAAATACGAAATGCCCTAATTCATATTAATAAATAGGATACATTAAAAACATAGAAGATCAAAGGTGTCAATGATAAAGGCCAATAATTTTCACTTATTGTTAGACATTCTTTCTACGTATTTTGCATTTATTACTGATAGGTGCGTTTTGCGAATTTGAAGATCAACCAATATTTGCATTACTCTTTAGTATCCTCACTATTATTATCAACTGATACATCATTAAGATATATCACAGGAACTATGTGTGTTTCCACAGACGCCATTTTGATACTAAATTTCGCAGGTAAAATTAAATTAACATAACTTAAGTGCTTACTATATAATAAAAAAAGTGTTAATGATTCGTCACAAAAGAATCTTTTGTCATCATAACACAAAAAAAAAACGTTAAGCAGAAAATGTTGCAAATCAGGCATTAATACATTATACAAGTCGTTTTAATATTGTACTTTATAAATCGCAATATACACGTGTCAAGGAGAAGGTTAACTAAATACTTGCACATTTCGAAAAAAAGCAACTAAATTCAAACATTTCAGTTTAATCAATAGTTAGATAACTGAAAACTTTATCTGCTTTCAGTTTTGTACCGAGATAACGAGAACTGCGTAGAAAATATTACTTAATGTAGTGGTTTTCAAAGTTCATAGAATAATTTCTAAAAGGACCCAGTGACAAAATGTTAAAAGGCTAAGGATATATGTCTGTCCATAATAGGAATTTAAATAGATTTAAGTTGATCACTAGATTTAAGTACCAATCAGATATAGTACTCATGATATAAGTACCTGGGATAAAGTGAAAACAATTTTGTAGTATTTGCGTCCAATTCGTATTTTTATCCTTTTTATTTTGCTTCATATACGAATAGCAATGCAACAATGTTGCTTTAAGATTTAACTTTTGAAATGCAAATGTCTATTAATATCTGGTAATAAATAGATGTTGACTTGAAATGCGGAATTTGCACGATATATTCCATGACAAAAAATCCTTGCTCTCTTATTTGACTAGTTTTCATATCATTTCATGACCTGACATTGAAGTTTGTCTTAAAATATTACATTCACATTTGGCCTAGAACTTTATGGAAGTTTAAACAACCTCCTTACTTAGGTTGAAGAAATATTTTATAGAAATATTAAATGTCACATGAACTTACTTGTTTCCATTTGCTATTGACCCATCTTGCGGCAAAAAAGTATCTAACTCCGTCGCTGGTTTTTCCGGCTGCAAAAATATAAATATTTACGAATTATTCAAGGTTAATATATTTATCACACGTGTTATTAAAAAACATGTTTGTACGTGTGCCATCGGCAATTATAACGGTATACATGATGAATATGTAGTGTTGAAACAAGGGAAAGGAAACAAAATGATGATCGTTAAACATTTAAACACTTATAAAATAAATATAGTTTAAAAACTTACCATTTTTAAAGAGATAAATTGGAATTAAGGTATTAAAACGATCTATTGCGGGAAGGAACTTTGTGAGTAAATAATATTTAATGTTATCAACAATATTAGAAATTGTTCTTAGTTCCGGTCTCCGGTGCGGTCGTCGTACGAATGCGACTCAGCCCTGGAAGCATAAAGGATATAACGTTAAATGGTTGCCAAACGCACGCCGTTCGCGATTTGCGTCGGTCAGTGTTGAAATAACCGGAGCTGATAAAACATGATTATCCCTTCCCCAGCCAATTATGATCAACAGGGTGTTTGATAAAATTGATAACGTGTAATATAACCTTCGTTTGCGATTACGTATTTTGCATTAACGACATTTTACGTGCAATTATAGAATTAATGTTTTTATGGAATATAGTAAAATTTAAATGATTTAAATCAGCTTTCATAGATTGACGATTTTTAAACATTTATAGTTGTAGGGTGGTTTTATTACTTGTTTAAATAGCTATGTGGGTTGTAACAAGTAATATGTCACGCATAATATTTAAAATGCCACAACGTGAACTTACGTCAAGTATATGTTATTAGACTATTCAAGATTTATGTTAGCAGACGTTGGCGTTTATCGAAATAATTTACATTGTAAATTTACTCATGTGTGCTAAATAACAATAGAAGTGTTTTGTGATCTGAAGAATAACTGACAGTATACAGGTATTCAATTCACATTATATATCGGCATTGCAACACAAAAACTTAATCTTTAAATATATAAAAGATAATTTTAATTGCTTTTTCGAAAGATTTATAATACATATTCATGCGCTTTATTAATACATCTAATTCCAGTTTCAATAGATGCAAATATAAATATCCGTATTGATTTAACTTATTTTATGACACCGCCAGATATTAATGGTATAGATCAATGTGCAAGTCAAGTACACCATATCTAAACATTATCAATTTTATGATTTATGAGAATATACAAAACAATAACAAATAACAGTTGGAATCTTCTCACTTTAGGGGTAACACGTGCGCCGTTGCACATTATTAATGTTTACAATATGCACTATTAATGCATATTTTAACTTTGACTATATTTGCATGAAATTAAATTGGGCACTACCCAAATTTCGCCTATACCTCGAAATTTACTTTTATTTTGCAATTTAATTTATAAAGGTATCTCACACTTGCAAACATTTATAACGTTCTGAGTGTTTGTCATTTGAGGACTAAACATTGTAAACCACAACGTGTAAATTGTTGGGCGAGTAATGGATGTAATATGAAGCCTTTGATCTCATTACCCGTTGTTAACACTACGTTCGAGGTCTGACGTAATATTATCTCGGCTTTCTTCAGTCAATACCCCCGGCCATTGATTCGGTTTTCATTATCGATCAATTTATGGAATTACTATTTCAAAGTGATGGGTGGTCTAGAAAAAATCAGTCGGTTTTGCAAAGATTGATCTTTTCTAGACCGAAACGCCAAAAACTCAAACATTATGGCATTATGGTCATGAATTCTTTATTTGAAAAAATATTTTTTTGTTCGGAATTGTAATTCAAATACAAGGAATTGTTGTTTTTTGAATAGCGATTTATAAATTCTTTCCTTTCCAACATTTCTATAGAGTTCTTTAATATATTAAAGGGGGAATGAGTAGGGGTTTTCAGTAAAAGTGCTGAAGGTTGTATGTTGTGTTGTAATGGTGTCAAAAAAGTATTGGTAATATTGATTAATTTTAACAGTATTGATAATTCAACAAAGGCATATTATTAATAAGTATAGATAATTTCGTTAGATTTATGGATACTTCAACAAGAGACAAGATATTTTTTAAAAAGTCGGGCCATTTTAGGAACCCCGTCTGGTCAGAGTAGTGATGAATATAATTCTTCTTTATGTAGAGCCTATTATTTTCTAATTATGGCAACCATATTTGCTATTATTATTTTTATTTTGAGTTTACCGAGCATCGACTACTATGGTTATTAGCTCTATTCAATTCTTTTTCAATGTAATTAGTCATATCAGAGGCTAATACTATTGATAAGAAGAATTCACTTTACTATGCATCCCCACCGAGAATCGAACTCGGGACCTCGTGATCAGTAGCCATAAACGAGATCATAGCCATAGACCGTTTTTGGACGTTTTGCTATTATTATTTTGTCTATTGCTTGTCTGAGCATATGGGTAGAAGACATTCATATTTTGAACATTCTTGAACAGGTGACTTCTGCCAAAATTTATTATATTTCTGTAGATGCCTTTGCAAAACTTTTTTACTTCACCCTACTCGAATCTCTTCTCATTGCGCATAATATGGCCCAGGAACTTCACCTTTGCAATGGAACTGAATCTCCTGAGATATCTTTTCAAATACAATCCAATGGGTAATATATATGCACATATAGTTGATATGTATATTTTTAGTTCACATAACTCTTTATCAAGAAAGTGATATGTTTTTAGATGAAGATGCGTATATTTACTGTTTCCATGGTTAGATAACCAAAGATAAACGTGATATTACGAGAGTAATTCGCATTCCATTCATAGAACAATGTCATTCTACGCAAATTGTAAATACGTACTTATCACAACTACTCAAAGAAAAATATTGTTATGATACACTAGTAACGTGTTCTTTTTAGTTTCTAAATA
>WSZQ02084945.1:5212-15779 GCA_019419845.2 Weissflogia rhopalogaster
GTTAATATTTATTTATGAGGTCCCGGGTTCGATTCTCGGTGGGGATGCATAGTAAAGTGAATTCTTCTTATTATCAAATATGACTAACTAATTACATTGAAAAAGAATTGAATAGAGCTAATGACCATAGCAGTCGATGCTCGGTAAAATAATATAAAAAAAACATATTCAAATTAAATGATTTTCCATCATGCTCTAACACTAAAAAATATATTCAAACTTTCTAGCCTGTGACACCAAAATTTAGCACAACAAAAAAACTTTGTAACACTATCTGTTTCGGGGTGACAAATAAACAACAACTAATTGACAGTATTAAGTATGCCTCCACACGCATGTAAGTTTACGATGATAACTAGAAATTCACGCACAATATCACAACCGTCTCATATTTAAATTTGATTGCATTTATCGCGATTGTATGTGAGTTTACAATCAGTTTAACGCATTCATCGAAGACAGGTAGTTGTTTACATCACTTTCCATGCTGTGTTGCTGCGTAGCAACGCTCATAATAAAAATCCAATCTAGCTCAATCAACACGCACTGCGGCGATTATCGAAAACCAACGTCGTAAATTAACGCACCTTAACACGCACCAAAAATAGTCGATAACAAATTTCAATCATGGCCTAATAGAGCTTGAAACACTACGCATTATTAAGCCGGTGGCTTTTTTCTTTCTTCAAACATTTCTTATGTTTGATTGCATATTTACGCAGAAATTTCAATAGCGCATAAAGAATACTAACCGGCTAATGTGCATAGCACACATCTGACAGTTATCGCTATGCGAATTGAAGCGATTTAATCATAATATTATTGCGTGTGTATTTGTTTACTCCTTGTGCGGCGGTTGCATCGGAACAGGACAATAAAACTGCTGGTATTCAGCCGCAGAATGCAGCGATGATGGCGAACTCACGCATGCGCGCTTAATTTGCCGTCGTTGTATGAGTTTATCCTTCTGGAGATTATTTATTCAAATCGTTTTATTATAACTTCCTTTCGATCATTACGCACCGCCCGACACCGCACCCACATTCAACACATCATGCTCTAAATATTTGAGGAATAAGCAAATACGTCTGGTGAACCTATATGGGTATCATGATGGTGACAAATAAATGCGTCTATTATAATTTTAACGAGTTCTTAAATTCAAATTCCTACGATGCACGTGTTGCCGTTTTTCTCCTGCAAGCATTGAGCACTTTTTTCTACACCTCTTTGAAAATATGTATATTATATTATCAATTTTGATTAAGTAATGATATACACATCTTAATAGTATTAGTGCTGTTTTAGGCATGCAAGCTATGTAATGTGTTCATAGTAGTAGTGTGGTACACATGATTATTTTAACATATAATAATTTATAGAAAGAGAATAGTGTACAACTAGCATGGAATACACATTATTTACTCGTATGACTTGCAGCAATCGCTTTCGGCCACAATTTGTCATACTCGTAAAGTATGGTAAACAATGGCTCGATGTACAATATACTATTATGAAATTTTAATTTCATTACAATTCTGATCCTGTTTGAACTTCTTAGAAACTTTAGGTTAAACTCGGTTAACATTTACACGATTTTCTTCACGTAAAAAACCTGAGCTTGACGTATTCGTGAGCAGCGCATTTGTGCAAAGGTGTTCCACGACATGCGCAAAGAAACGTGTGAAAAAAACAAACTTAGAACAGAACATCGATCCGGGAGATGGATGACGATGGTGACTTCAACGCCATGCCGCGACCCGTGCGCATGTCGTGTTCGTGTGATGCTTATTTCGTTTCGTGTCGATTCATTGCCTCGACGAGAATTATTTGTAGGCGTTGGTGATTTATATCCTGATCTTATTTCACCTCAATTCCTTGTTTTTTCTTCCTTGGTACGCCAATGCGCGTTTGTTTCTCATATACATAAAACTAATTCGTTCTTACGAGCGCATTATTTCGTTGATTAATTGCCCAATTAATAAATTAATCTGCTTAATTTCAGGATAAAATGCAGCAGCTGGAATTACCAAGTGATATTGGAGCGTGGAATACATTAAAGACCAATTTAAAGTCAATCAAAGCGGAGTTAAGCTATAAAAAAGCAGCGTCGAAAAATGCGAACGTAATCATAGCGCGCTAATAATTCGATTATCTCGATTATAAACGCGCCAGTTTGTCAATTAATTGCACGCCGTGTTTGTCTATATTCGTCGGCGCTAATAATACCCCACGGAGTTGTCCTCTTTGTGAAAGTTGCGCGAAATTAATACAGCTGAATATGATTTATGTACGCGAAATTTTAGGCGTTGGATTGCTGCTTTGCCAAATCAAATGCAATAAATTCATACTCTGACATGATAATTTCACACAAACTGTATGCTTTATAGTTATTGTGCTTACCGAATACACAATTTAAAAGTTGTATTTGGGATTATACTGGTTAAAACAGGCTAATGATAATAGAAATCAGAAATTTTCCACAATTGATGGAGTCTACTGTCGGGATTTAGTAAATCACTTTAAAAATTAACATTGGAGATAAACACTTTATCGATGTTTTACAATTTTGCTTATTTAGTGCAATGCGTATTTCACCGCGAGGCATCGTCAGGTACTGGCCTGTTACAAACTTAAATCACGTATTTATACAAAATGTTTTCTTAGGTAGGTACAATATTGCGGGTGAGGGGTGAAGATAGAAGCAAGTCTAGTTTATCATTAAGGACCGTGTCTGCGAAAGATTTTTAAGTGTGTGCTGATGTTATCACGTTTGGAGTGCCAATTCTTTATTTCTGTGGCAATCCACTTTTTAGTTGCGAACTTCATGGCGGTGATTGGTTCTTGCAGAAGAATTTAACGTAGCGAGGTGTGAGATATTCCTTCAAACACTCTCTATTGAAATAGATGTAGTTGGTACACTTCGCGAATTGAAGTTTTAACTTGCGGTAGATGACAGTAAGTCGTGTGGTGCTCACACTCTTTATATAATTGATGAAGTCTACTGTCGGCTTTTGGTAAAACATAAACGTTTTAAAAATCGTATTCAAACATTTTGAACAGTTTAAAATATTAAATTATTGAATTGGTCTTTAAATTTTCTGTAAAATACTGCATTTCGTTGATATTTTTTCGAAATAATACGCTACAAATTATTCAATTTTTGCAATACATCTATATTTTTGAAGTAAAACTTCATAGGAGCGCTTAAGCTGAGAAAAAAAAAACTGATGAATGCATGTCGAGTTAACGCGGAGTATAGCTCATAACCAGATACTAATAATCCGATTTTAACTTTTGTTTCTTTTAAATTTATGTATTGTTTCAACTTGACAGATATTTGCATTGAAACAATTTTAAGTGTATACTTATAAATTATTGAAAATATATACATTTGTGTGCATTATAAGTCTGCATTTATCTTACAATATAATGTAACTTAAATAATAATCTATTATGTAAATAAGCAATGTTAAAATAGTTCATAAATATAAATATAAGACGCATATAGTAATTTTCCAAAACCACACATAGATTAGGCTCATTTGTAATTTTTTAATCTATACTTACATCTACGTAAATATGTATAAGAAGAATTTTTTTTGAGTTTACAGAGCATCGACTACTATGGTCATTAGCTCTATTCAATTCTCTTTCAATGTAATTAGTCATATTAGAGGCTAATACTATTGATAAGAAGAAGAATTCACTTTAATATGCATCTCCACCGAGAATCGCACCCGGGACCTCGTGGTCAGCAGTTTTATTGTATTTCAATTTGTAATTTTCAACCACAGGTTGGATAGAATTGGGGAAAATGCTTCTTTTTCATAAGATGAGTCGCGAGTTATAAATCTCTACCAGGCCCCCGTCAGAACAGTTTGACAGCGCTGATATAGAGTATTCAATAGGGAATAGATAAATTAGAATACATGTTGTGCCATTTGCATAGTTATTCCCAAGCAATCATTTTAAATCAAATAGTTTAAATAAAATGTGCAATTTTCCAAGTTATAAATTTCTAAATCTATACAAAACAATTTGTTATGCACAATGCCATTATGCATAATTGCAAATTTCTAAACCTTTATATATTTTTGAGATAATGTATTATAAGCCGGCCAATCTATTATACGTTTGCCAATAAGTTACAAGTTCGTTAAATTTGCATGGCAATCAGTAGCCAATTTGTTGCTCCACATGCATATATAAATCACGACCGCCATGCTTATCTAACTTGCAACATCTACCGTTTTCGTCGCTAGCCGAGGTGTCGGTGTCTGCCGGCGATCCAACAATCAATTGCGAAATCAATCGATTTGACGCTGATAACCGTACGTTCAAGATCACGGCGCGAAAGTTGCGTTAATTTATACGGCACGTTGCCTTAAAAAAAGCGCATACGGGGCAGGCGCAGGCGGCCGCGTGCATTATAATTCATAATTTGGAAAACGCTTAATTTGCGAGCGCATAGCACGAATAAATATCACCTTATGCAATGCGTGATTTGAGCATTATGAAATTAATCACAATACCGGCACGTACTGCACCCATGCATGCCGGTAATTAGCCGAATTAAGAGAGTTTAATTTAATGATTACATAGGTGATGTAATTTGCTTTTTTTAAGTTTGGCGAATTATTTTTTTTTTGTTTATTAGGGTAATTATAATCAACTGTAGGATTTGTTAAAATTTTGTTTAATACTAGAATTTCATATTCGAGTGATGTACAATGAGCTACTGCAAATAGCATTTAGCTTTGGAAACTTTTTTCTTGTATATCAAAAAAATATTTTTACGTCTACTCTGTGTACTCTTCCCGATTTTGACATTCTCTATTTTTGTCAGTAGTTATTTTTATTGTTGATATATTTCTATTATGCATATTTTAAATATGTCTCATATAATTTTTGAAAATAAGATTTAACATTACATTCATGAAAGCAGGATATATCTTCAGTCCTGAAATGTTTATTTTTGCGTTTTACAAAAGTTATTTAGTTGTAGGAATAAATAAAAATAATATTATACAAAAATGCAAACGGTAAACTATGCCAATGAAATAACAATACAAAATAGAATAGAAGACCAAGAAATTATTCGAGAATGGAAGAGGGCAAGTACTTAAAAAGTACCTCTATGCGGAAGGTGCATATAGTCAATGTGCAATTATCTCCAAAAATTAACTCCGTTTATTTAAAAGTTTACTTTGGATGCCGGCAAACCTTATATTTTTAATTTGATACAGAAAAAGGAACACTTTTAAAATATTTTTAATTCATTATAAGTGTGCCTGAATAAGAAAGTTGAGAATCACTGGTTGGTAAAATGCGAAGGGATCATTTGCATGGCACTTGATTGTTGGTTTGTATCAACTTCTTAATCGAGGCTTCACCTGTTAATGAAAGAAAAGTTTATTTCAAATTACTCCCGGCTATTAAAAAAATCCTTAGATACAAACGTAAATCCATTAAGCGAAAACCCAAAAACATTAAATTCTGCGCAACTCTAAATCTTACTTATATTTCATAAAATCATTTATATGTAAAATCCACGAAATTATCGCCGAACATAGAAATTACTTTCTCTCTTTGTGAAATTTCACCATCAATAAAACAGCGCAAAAATTGAATTGTTTATTAATAACTGATGCAAATACCAATTTTTGGACAACCCTCAGACACTTTCGTAATCAATATTATGTCATTCGTTCATAACCTACATTAATGATAAGTGACTTGAGACAACTTGATTGCAGTTTGAATATAAAAAATATATATATACGAGAAAAATAAAACAACAACGACGGATTAACACAAATGTGCGATAATACTAGCTAGTTTCGCTCGTGTCTTATTATCTTGTCTAATATATTTAGAAACTCGATATTCGATTGTCCAAGAATATTTATCTCCATTGTGCATGTGCTCATTGTGTGATTTTGCGAAGGCGAAAGTTGACCAAATTTATTGTCTCCTCCAAAAACACACACAAACATATGCTATTTAATACAAACCTCTTTAAAATGGAGGTTAAACATACAATTAAATATTTTTTTCTGGGGATTATTGTTAATTTTGATATTCCTAGAATATAAACATGCAAAAAAATGTTTTAACATTTTAAATACATTTTAAATTAAAATTGTCTTATCAATATCCATCGATTTCTTATTACCTTATAATTTATTTAAATTTAGTTCCAAAAACAGGCAATTTAAATGAATTAAGTTAAGAAAATATTTCATCACCGATTTCAAGAACAGTTATTATGTCATTTGATAGTAATTCCCATCGAAATCTTAACCTAGCTTAATATTTATGTGATTAAAGAGGAGATTTGGAAAACATTTGTTTTTAACGACATGTCTAAAAATCGAACGTTGTTGGGATGCGAATATTATGCAAGAAAAATCCAGGTCAGTCCTAACCTAACGTAATATCATCGCCATGTGGACACAGATATGCTGTTGATCTTGAATAAATTATAGCATTAGCGCATATGTTGATTACACGAAATTACAAGTGTGTTTAATGCGCGCCGGCCCCGATTAGAGCTCAGAAACTTGGTTAGGTTTCGTGATCGAATCCGAGTTGCGCACAATTCACACGCAGGCCGATGTAATATGCAAAGCAGCATCCAGTCGCGAATATCGTTTCTATGCAAATGCACGCGCTCAAATCGCTGAAATTAACTAATACGAGTAGTTCCTGTGTATAAGAAAGTAAAATTTATGTCGATTTCCATAAAAATTTGTTAACGTGTCCTTCGCGCTGCGTTCATGTTTTATTTATGTTTTTATTTTTTTGTGGGCCGTCATTGATACACAAATCGATGTTTTTTTTTTCTTTTTTAAATAAAACTAAATTATTTCAATTAGAACTTGTTTTTTAGAATGCAGTTAGTATGAAATAATATAATGAATGACTTTATGTTGCATACATTTACAAACTACCGTGATTTTAGGGTTTCTATTTAGGAACCCCAACCCTAGATTCTGATTTTGTTCGATCACCTTTTGGTAGTTCTGGTTTCTCTGAAACATGTATTACCCTTTGTTTGGAGGAAATTATATTATCAAAGATGTAATGTTGGTTGCGGACAAATTATGTGGGTAGTTTTTGGGTACGAAGGTAGGGGGAGCTTGAGGGCGAGTTTGACGGTATGACACGCGGGAGAAACCCTCTCTCGTGTTGGTGGTTGAACCGGAAGGTCGTGCTGTAATATACGTTTTAAAGGTTCGAGTGTGTTTTTATTCCACCTAAGTTACGCCATTTTCAGCGAGTAACGCGAGTGTCTATTGTGTAAAAACGAACAAGAGAATATAGCAGTGCTTATACCGGGGTGCTGCGCTTCACCCTGCAATTTCTTGATCTAGCTATTATTTTAAATCCTCCCTTGAGACCCCTAAGGGCCTCCTAGTTTGGAAACCTCTGATATAAGTGTGGCAATGGCGATGTTAGGGCACGTTGATGTTGGGAGTAGGCATGTCAAGGGTACCCGATAATTCCGGGTTACTCGGTTTTCCGCCTTGTCTCGGGTTAAACCGTGATTTTACTTTCAAGGGTTTAATTCGGATTTTCATAAAAGTTTCGGCTTCTATACCAGAATCAGATGATCTGGAAAGTATCGGGTTCCGATACCAGCATCGACGCGAGTGCGCCCCACCATTGGTTGGTTCTGAAGACTCGAGTGCGCGAGAGCTTGTTGATACATGACATTAAAGCGATTAATTGTTCCCTCGATTGCGGTCCATACGCACGCATCAGCTCGTGTTTTAACATGTTTATTTGTGGTTCTAGCGAACGAAGCCTTCTTTCTTACAATCTTTCTTCAAATGTCTAGTGATTGTATTTCATTCATATTTTGAAAAATGAGAGTAGCCGTTCTCTTTGAGAATACAGGTAATTGAATTTTTTTTTCAAATGTTTATTTCTTTTTTTTTGATTTTACTTATATACCTTCTATTAATAACTAATGAAAATAAAATAACTTTCGTGCGTATAGTCTTTTATATTACACTAGGGGGCGCTGTAAAAGAGTTTTTGTTCGAAATTTAAACCCGAGCTTTCGCAGACAAAACCGTAACAGAATAAATCCGCAGATTGACAAAATTCGAAAACCCGGAGTCTCGTGTTTCCTTATTTTTTTGACAAGCCCAGTTAGGAGCACGCATTGAGCGAGTGCCGCTTGCAGCAAGTGCATAACAATTTGCGGTATTTTTTCATGTTTTTTTAAATGTTTGTCTCAACAACTTCTTAATGGATTCATTTTAATAATACGACTAAAACAAACCTAAGAGCGCTAATGCTTTGCATTCCTAGCTTGTGTACATATATAAAAATATTGACATCAACAATTATGCATTCATTCCTTTGAAATCTAAAAGAAGCTAAATGAAAAAGGAAAATCTGGATATTCCAACCCAATTAAATTAATATATTTTAATTACGTGAGCAAACATTAAAATATCGCGAATTCTTAAAGTAGCCGGTAAACCGGTCATCTTCCTTTTTGAAGATGACCGCCGGTGAAATAACGCTTTGCGCAATTCCCCCAATTGCATTTATGATGAAAATAATTGCAAGAATTAAATGACCTAATTACAGGTTGGTTCAGCGCCGTACGGCACAATCATCTCTCTGTCTACGCTGCGTTGCGGCGCGTTGTATGCATGTGCGTTTCTTTTTATTGACGACGTTTACGAGCTAGTTTCATGCGTGAATTGCAAATGGTTGTGATTACGGCTGTGGTATCTGCACTTCGGATCGTATCTTGCAATACAACAATTACGTCTTCCCGACGGGCAAAAATTCGCGCGGAGACATGCGCGCGCAACCCATTACAAAATCCCCCATTTGTAATTAGTATGTGTGTGTGAGTATGCGTTTTGTTTCATCCGCCGGCGCTGCTAAATGCACCTGATGTGTTGGAATGCGCATTGTGACACGTGCAATACTTCATAATTTTCAACTGGGCAAACTTGCAATTTGTGTTGCATAACTCCCAGCCTTTGGGGGCAATGCAACCAGTCGAACGAACATATGTGAATCACAGGCTTCTTTAACCTTCATTAGAGGCGTGACAAGTCACAAATTATGTAATTTTAGCTGCATACGTTCGCCTATTTGTAGATATGTATAAAATCACCAGATAAATTGTTTGAAAAATAAGAATTCAATGATACTAGTCAACACATAGTTGATAAATTAAGTTAGTTCAGTTATTTTAGTTACATTAGTTCGTTTACGTTAGGTTGCGTTCGGTTAGGTTAGATTAGATTAGGTTAGGTTAGATTAGGTTAAGTTAGATTAGATTAAGTTAGATTAGATTAATGTAATTAGAGGATATAGTGATATGTATTAGGGATTATTTGAATTCCGAGAAATGAAGGTTGTTTATATATAATATAGGTTATCATTTTTAAAATTTCCCTTGGGTGAAAGTATTTTTTCGTATGTATGACATAGAATGTCGATTTTGACGAACGCTGTTGCGGGATGTAAACACGCATTTTGAAGAAAGTGTGCGTCAAAATCATCAAACGGGCGTCAAAATCTTTGGAGCACGCTTGGAGAAGCTACTAATGAATCACATTAACACATGTTATTTCGTTTTTGTCATCAGGGCTTCCTACTAAACGATGTATACATTCAAGAGACTTTGATAATAAGTAATGAAATGTACCAAAGCACGTCGACATGACTTCCTTTTATTAAGATTTGTGCATTAAAAAGTCTTCTACAGTACATTTTCGAAAACATACGAAAAAGTAGCGAATGATACACATGTGTAAATGGCTATTGGTGCACTTGCCGTTAGCTCAAAGACGCTGCGTCTACCCAAAAGATTTTTCCCTGTATCGTTATATATTATCAATTAATTGTCATATCAATAAATTGAATACAATTATCAACACTTTCTAAAATAAAATAAAATGCATAAATTATAAACAATTAGGAATTAACAACAATATAATTTACCATATATGGAAGAAAGCGTATCAAATTCATCATTCTGTGTTAAATTAATCTTTATCAATAATCTGAAATTTATGAAGTTAATTTCATTTAGTCATTATAAGCACATACCGCGATAAAGATGTATTAAATACTCCTTGCATTAAATATTTCATCATCAAAATATGCTAAGATGTTTAATTACTTATCAAATTTGTAAAAATCTGTCTTCCACGCTATATCTTATTGTTGTACACAAATTGTGCAAAATTTATTTCTCAGCATTAATCACTTTTACAGTTCTCGGTAATTGCAATTGCGTGTTTTATAATTAGTGGTAATACTTAGACATTAAATAACAAATAACGTGTCATAATTGTTTTAGATTTTTTTTATTATGTATGTTTTGTATACATACAACTGTATACATTCTTAATTTAAATTGAAAGCAATACTTAGACATAATTTTGAGTTATATATGGATTATTGATTTAGAATTAATATATTTCGCGTGATTGCACTTATATATCCAAGACTTGTCTATTCAAGACTTTAATTTTACTATTTATGTAACGTTTGTTCAGAAAAGTAAACTAAAGCTAATAAT